>JALGXP010001983.1:0-10802 GCA_023333625.1 Bothriochloa decipiens | reverse complement strand
CCCAGCTACAGAAGAATCTATCCCAGCTACAGAAGAATCTATCCCAGGTACAGAGGAATGAGTTCCCTGACAGTCAGAGGTATGTGGTTTAGTATAGAACAAATGAATTGTCTAGACTCTAGAGAATTATGCAAATTACCTGTGTAAAGTTGGATGCTAAATTGAACTGTGAAGCCTTTTGCTACTACTTAGCACTGCCCTCCTGTGTACTTGAGGAAAAAAAAAACTACTTTTGTGCACTTCCTTAAACTACACGAAAACACTAGGACAGAAACTAAAGAATCTGCTTTACCATGCAGTGTTCACTACTTGCCTTCATTTAGTATAAACATTTCCTGTTGAACTGCTACATCCCATAATCATAAGACAGATGTTATCTCTCCTTTTGTTTTGGCTTGTAAGCAATCATCTTTGGTAAATATTATTGAGTTTGTTGTCAGGTCTACAGATCAACTTGGCTGGGTGCATGTTTTGCTATAATAATTTACAGTTAATTTTTTGCAGAAAAAAATAGATAAAAGTCACAATGAGCAGCTGTTTGAAAAGTTTCTAGATGATATTGTTGAGTGATGCTCTTAGTTTCAAAGTGACCATGGTTTCATGAGCATCTTTTTGAGTTCATTGATGAATTACTGTAGCTTCCAGTTTATAAGGCATTTCATGTTTTTTTGGGTGAGACTGAACTTTTTTTTTGTGAGACAGCATTTCACGTCGGTTAAGAGTCAAACTTTATAATTTTTCACTAATAATTTGGCTAACAACTTGTAACTATTGTAATACAAATTTGATACTATTATTAGATTTTTAATCAAATGCACTATCCAACAATCATAAGTTTGTAGTCAAAACAACATAATATAAGATAAATGTATGGTCAAAGTATAATTTAGGAGGCGGTGTCATGTCAGAAGATGCCTAAACTGGACCAGAGGGAGTAATTTCTAGTCCTAAAATTTAAGTGAGATTATGCAGGCCTATAGATAATTACTGGTTCCATGCATTAGAGCATCTCTATCTAAGAGGCTCTCTGTATGGCTCTTTATCACAAAATTTAGAAAACAAACCAGAAAATCAGGCTCCGATACTCTCTAAACCACTCCATCTTTTCCACTTCCCAAAACCACCACTCCTGCCCTCCATTAATGATGAGGCTGCAACACTCTATATTTTATATAGAGTTCTCTCATGAATTTTATCTCACAAGCAAATTATAATAGACAATTAGAGTACTATAAAGAATGGAACTTAGAGAGTCCATCGGAGACATGAGATATATAAAGAGTATTCATGGAATGACTATCCAAATAGAGATATAGAGATTAAAGTTTAGAGTCTCTTGGAATGCACACCTTTGTTATGTAAAAATAAAAATAGTACAGCTATACTAGCCAACTTCAATTTAATTGGACAAGTTAATGATTTGTATTTATTATTATTTCTTTTAATGTATGCTAGTGGTAAAGCTTTAATGTTGAAGGCAAAGTACAAATGTATTTTAATGTCTTGGAATGAAGGAGCTGCTATTGGATAAGCAGGCCTAATTTTGTACTCAGATGGCTTGTTCTTTCAACAACAATCTTTCAAATATGGCCAGTTTTGAATACCAGATGGGACCATAAAAACTTGGGCGGTTATGTGAGAGGGTTGAGTTCTTAATTTGTAGTAGTTAACTGAAAGCATATCAGTTTGAGTTCAATGCTTACACAACTTAGTAATTATGTACTTTGAATAATCTATTTTGTGTTTAGTTCTTTGCCATAATTGAAATCCAGCTATAGGTAAGGGTGTGCATGGATTTTTGCAACCTATGCAATCCACCATTGTGATCCAATCCAAACTGAAGAGTAAATATATGCATGGGTTGGGTGGTGGGTATGCGTGACGGGATGTGAGATCATTATGCTGCCACCAAAGCCAGTGAGGACGAGCAGAGTGGAGGCATTAGGCCTGGACCCAGCTACCCACTAGATCCACCTGAGCCAAGCCCACCTAATTTTTTGGTTTCATGGATGGGTAAATTTTTTCTCCCAATCTGTCTAAATCCACAAATGCGCACCCATAATGTAAGCACGGGGTTCTAGAACCCAGGTTTTTGTAGGCTCAACTTTAATATTCTCTCTGTGCTGTGGTTTGCTGGAATATGTAAACTATAAACAAGGATGAAATTACCAACATTAATATTGTGTTATGCTCGATGTGAGTTGTGACTTGCATTGTATCAGAATATGCTTCTTTTTGTTGGATAACATTGTGGACTAGCTAAAAGATCTCTCATCTTTCGATGTCAGGTTCAGATGTGATGTGAAGATGACTCCCTGTTACTGCCCTACCCTCTCTCCTGCTGGAAGCTTTGATGTCGACGTGCATACACGAGCAGTTGTGGCTTCCTTTGGTACATACTGTAGTAAGATATAAATAGTTTCGCTTGTAACTGTGGTTGTACCGGGGACGTTTTGATTATTAGTGCTTAATTTAGGTGAATTTAGGTTTTAATCTACATTGAAGCGTGCATTCATATCCTTTATTGCGCTTTGAATTCATGCACTGATGATGTGTGCATGGCCTCAGAAAGGCATGCAAAGACTGCAGAGAACACTAGTTATCCATAGTGCCATCAGCTTTACTGCTGATAGTAACCTCTGCACCTGACTAGTAGGTGGATACTGCTAGGTCATGAACAAGTTTCAGGTATCATACACGATGCACTAGTTGCATTTGGCTCTTGAACTGCATCAATTATGACTTGTGGCGAAAAGATACAATATATTTCCCTAGTTTCAGAACTGATGGCAGTTGGCGATTTCTGGTGGTGCCGGCACTGTGATTTCTTAGGCTCCATCTGCCTTGTTTGGGAAAATTGTTACATTCTCCTGTGAATTCTTGGTAAGTTGCATTTTTTGCTGGACTGTCCATGAGAAGTTGCAGAGAGCACTGCAGTTGCTTGAAAAACTGATTAAATTCTTGCATTTATCAAAAAGCTTCCAGAAACATATCAAAAAGTTGCAGAGAGCACTGCAGTTGCTTGAAAAATTGATTAAATTCTTGAGTGCTTATTAACACAGTTAGAGAGGTCAACCTTTTTTTTTGTTGTGGGGGGTGGTGTGCGCGCTGGGGCTTGGTTGTCTGTATTTTTGTAGCCTTTGTCAGCCATCGTATTTCAGTAGCAGGCGCAGGACTACGGTGCAGCGAGAACATAACCACCAGCTTCGTCGGAAAGAAAGGGAGCAGACCAGTGGCGGCTTGCCGTGGATGCAGACAGGCTGCAGTGCTGGACAAAACTTGGAGACTAATTGGATCTTCGGTTTGTTTGGGAGACTAGCACGTAGAATCACATCAAAACATCAGACTAATGAGATTGACCGCATGGAGTTTTGCCCTTGAAGAAATGATTTGCTTCAGCTTAGATCATCTTACAACTAACGTCATAGTCATGCACCTGTCATAGACTCGTGGTTTGTCATGTGCTGATGTGCTCGTCTCGTGCTGATGTACTCGTCTCCTTGATAAGACTTGACACCTCGAGCCAAAGTTTATGAAAAGGAAAGCCGAAGTTTATGAAAAGGAAAGTACCGGCGCTCTCACAAACACGTATGTGGCAGCTGGTAGGCCTTCTCTAAGTGTTGAGTGAAGCCAGAAAAAAGTTGGGACCTACAGTTGAGAGAATCAGGTACCGCACTAAAAGACAGAATTACTGGAAATTCGTCTTCTAATGCATATATGTATTGAAAAATTGTATTTTCACAATTTTTAAAAAACGTACGATGGATGAGCATAGATCATTTTTTTAAATCTATACTAATTCTATTTTTTGATAACTTTTCATGATTGCACGTGATTTACATTGAATATTTTGCCCCCATTTATTCTTTTTAGCAGATTTTGCCCTATTTATTCGAAAAAGACAATTTTGCCCAATAACATCCACACACGAGGCCGCACTTGATGTCCTCTCGGCCCAACCAACGCAGCAGCTGCATGAAACGAATCCTTTCTTTGGGCTGATGCATGACGGCCCGACGATTCAACTGTTTTTTTTTTTTTTGAGTGGAGACGATTCAACTGGAATGAGCAGGCTGAGTTGGAGCCGAAACGCAAGGCCCACCTAGGGCCCAACTCAACCGTGATCCGTCGCTCGCGCTTTGAAAAGGAGACCGCTCTTCCTCATCCTCCACCGCCGCCGATGTGTTCTAGGGCCTTCCAACGAATTTTGTGACGGCGGCTCCCTGCTCTGAAGGTTGCTCCAACGGAACCAACTCTATTGTTCCGCTGCCCCTGATCTCGGACCTGCTGTTCTGATTTCTCTTTCGTGATGGTGAATCCCGTCGTCGATCTTCACCTTTTTTTTGGTCCATGTTTCTCTTTATCTTCGTGTTTTTGTTATCGCGCTGTTCATTGCATCTACATCTTGCCTTTGTTGTGTTTGTGGTGATACCCAGCACGAACTGAGCACGCTGATAAGTCCCTCTGGCATGATTGCAAAGTTGCTATTAGGAGTTGCAGTGTGGTGCTCGGATATGAATCGACCATGGTGGAGTTTGTCAGGCTTCTCGTTCCTCCCTTGTGGGCTTTGGAGTTTGGAATACTCTCCAACATCTGATTTCATTCTAAATCTATGACACTCTTTTTTTCTCTTTTAATATCACACCCAATTTTTCAGTTGGCCAAGCAGAACTTTTATAATCTTGTAAAATAATGAAGTAAAGCAATTCAACCATACCAACTTTACTTTAGTTATTGCGGACAACGTGAGGGTAGAATTTTGTACCTCTAAAGTTTAGTTGCTAACTCCTTCAAAAAAAAAAGTTTAGTTACTTATGAATTGAAATATTTATGCTGCCACGTAATATCTAAGCAACTACTCTAATATGCTGATGTTATTCTCCACATGTTTTGCCTAACTAATGCCAGTTCTTAATTGGCATTTGATTCCCTCAGAAATTATCTATACTTTTAAAATTTCTGGTTTCCAAAGTCCATCTGCTTCAGCGTGGTTGCACATTAATTTTCTCAAGAAAACCGTCTCAATCCAGCGAATAGTGGAGGAGATTTGTTCTACCTTTATTAACATCTAAATTTGTATTTTTTTCTATTTCCTATGAATTTTACTATAAAAATAAATTGATTCGTTTAAAATTTTTACATAATTCCTTTGGAATCCCTGCTCTCAAAAAGAATCCTTATGCACTGGACCATAACTATTTTCTAATCCTAATACTAAAATGCCAAAATTTCTAGCACCTAAATTTTCATCCAGCCTTGCCCGTCCGTATCGGTTAAGAGAGATTAGGAACGGGGAGCAAATAAAAAGAATACAGAGTTACAGATGTAGAGATTTTTTTTTTTGAAACTGGAAATTCCATTACTCGTCTGCCATAAGATCGGCAGCGACAAAAACATTTATAGAGTCTGGGATGGAGCTTGAAATCAGCTCTTCCCCTTCAGTACACGCATACCCCAACTCAGCTAAGGCATGAGCTACTCTATTACATTTCCTTTGCTTGAAAAAACAAACAAATAAAGAGAAATTCATAGAAACTAACGACTCCAATTCTTCTACCAGTCCTTGAGGTATTGCACAGAAAGCTTCCATCGCCAATTCTTGTTGGAGTACGAGCGCGTCAGTCTCCAGGATTAATTTGCTTACCCCCAAATTCAGTGCCGCTTGGACACCTTGCAAGGCCGCTATTACTTCAGCGTGGAAAGCACTAAGCAAGTGATTGATTCTTCCCTGGCCAGAAAGCACTACGTCACCGCCGCTGTCACGCAGAACAAAACCCCAGCTTCCTGTGTTAGAATCAGCCATAAATTAGCGAAGAAGAAAATGTGAGACGACTTTAATAGTTTGTGATTGAGGTTGCTGATGCAAAATGTCTAGATCCGAGTGAACCTTCTCCGATGAGTTCCCTTTGTGACTTGGGCTAAATGCTCACTGTGGAGTGGCTCTGTTATGGGTTAAAAAGGCCTATGCAAGCCTTTTCTTTTCTTTCGTTTTTCTCATTTTCTAAAAAAAGAGATCTTGCAAAGTTTACCAAAAATTATAAAAAATAAAAAATCAAAAGAATACCAAACCAATTTTTGTTAGCTTTATAAAAATATGATCTATCTATAGATGTTATGAATAATATCATTTGATTGTGCTTTGTTTATATATGTCTTAAGTCATTTAACATATATTGTACGCATATAGGTTCGGTGATGACTTACCAAAACGATAAACCCAAAATATGTGGAGGTAGACAACAAGAAGAATGTCCTAATTATTTTGTGAATCGAAATCATAAAGTAATAAATTATAAAAGCATAAAACCTAATGACATATCATATATGTACCTTTAACGTTAACATTTTGTATGGATGTTTAGCTTTTTCTCTTTAATTATTGCAGTTCATGGCCATATTTGTTAATATATATTGTATTATCCATAGAGAACATGCGCTTCTGTATATACTGTAGTTTGTGTAATGAATTCTTTAGCGAAAATCATAAGTTGTTTTAGTTTTACATTCATTCAAAGTGGTTTTGGTGAGATTGCTTTTTTCTTAACTTTAGTGCCAAAAACTCAAACAATTACTAAAAAGAAATTTCAATGCATTTACGATATTGTCTTCGACTTCCATTTGTATGTTGTATATGTGTTATGTGAGACTCGAGTAAAATGTTACTCCCTCTGTGCATGTATAGTAGGCTCGACTCCAAAAACACTAGGACCAAATTACTCTGCAGACTACAGCCCATGCTTTTCCGTCACAAGCCGTTAAGCACAGCACTGGTCACTCTGTCCATTTCGTTTGCCTTCCACGCGCATGAAGATTCTTTCTAGCTTCTTGGACGGAAATCCTTTCCCCACACTGAGGACGTGTTAGTTTTCTTGTTTTTCCCAGCCTGGCCTATTGACGTCGAATTCGGTTCATGCCACCACATCAGCGGATTTTAGGTTGTCTTCACAACCTGTAACGCAACAACAACAAAGCGTATATTGGTTTTCTCTAATAACAGCCAAGCCGGCTAAGCCAACTCCAACTCTAATCGGCCAAGAAGTCTGGACTGACCCCGTGAAGACCGGCTAAGCCGGGTGACTGTGCTTGGAGATCGAACCGATTAGTTTCCTAATCATTTGGCAAGTTTTAGTTGTAGGAAACTTGAAGGTTACGAACTAGAGTTGTTTTCTACTGGGATAAGACCACCCCTCTCTATATATTCGAGAGGATCATGATTGATTCATCCAGTCAATCGAACAAAAAACACAACTATCACCTCTTTTACCCTAATTCTCTTCTCAACCCTTCTACCTGTTGTCCGATGCTTCTCTCTACGAGATTTATTGGCATCTTAGGCGGTCTTACTGGTCCTAAGAGATCATTCACGTTTTTCCTCCTAATGGATCCTTCCAGATGTGGTTCGAGAGTTTTTTAGTCATCAAGGAGCCTCGTCTTGTTACATGCAAAGTACAATGATAAGCATAATTTCTCAATATGGGCATACCTTGTCTCAGGATCAAGAAGACGGTGTCCAAGATAAGCAATTACATACTCCTTCACATCATCCACTTGAGTCATAACAGGACCAATGATATTTTTTCGGCAACAATATAAAGTTTGAAGGAACTCCCCTTTCAAGTGCACGAAGAATCAGCGGTGATGATAGATATTCCTTTATCTTCTCAAATGCTTCTTGTTGCTTTGCCCCCCAAGTGAATTCAGATTCATCCTTCAAAGTATAGGAGTGAAAGGAATAATCTTCCCGGACAGATTAGCAATAAATCTCCTCAAGTAGCTCAGCTTGCCTAAAAATTTCTGCACATCCTTCTTGCATTTAGGTGGCTAAACTTTCTTGATCTTCTAAATTATTTTGGGATCAACCTCTATACCTTTGTCATGAATAATGAAGCCTAGAAACTTCCCAGTCGATACTCCAAATGCACATTTGAGTAGATTCATCTTTAAACTATAACAGCGCATTCTTTCAAAAGCAAGATGTAAATTGGCTAAGTGAGATCTATGGGCAGCCAGTTTGATCAAAATATCATCTATGTATACCTCCATAATCACCCTAATTAGATCATGAAAAATCAATTCATAGCTCTTTGATAAGTTACACCTACATTCTTCAAGCCCCTTCCCCATTCAGCCCAACTTCGCGCCGCCCCACATGTGCTGCCGACGTGCCCCGCCTTTGACGAGCGACCCCGGCCCTAGCCCCCACCATCGTCTTGCGTCACCTGCTCAACGATGACCATGTGGCATGAGCACCATCTGGCGGCACAGCTGGCACACACCCACCAGCGAGGCTGCGCCCATCCTGACCCCGACAAGGCCCCGCACGCCCCCGACGAGTTTGCGAGGCCGCTCCATGGATGGGACGACTCTTGTAACACCTCTGGTGTTATATTAACTAAAACATGTCATGTCATCATATGCACTGCAAAGCATTCATGTTTAAGTCAACCTTAATGTGCATCAACTAAAACAAGTCTATATTTCATAAGTTGGTTGTGTTTCTGAAATGTTTGGTCACATAAAATAATAAAACCCTATTTTTGAATGTCATCGCAAATGCTTAGTTTATACTCTATGTACTTGAGGTGTAAACTGTGTTTACACTAGTGTCAAGCATAGTGTACAAATCTAAGTCCAACCCTAAAAATGATTTCTATATTTGAAGTTGAATTTAGATTCCAAAGCTTACTTCCAAGTCTGGCAATTCAAGTTTAAATTCAAATTGAAAATGCTATAAAAGGTTTTTCAAAAGTCAACTTGGTCAACCAAGGGTGTCATTGGGTCAATGACCTAAAAATGTCCTTGGATGATGTTTGTGATCACTAATAACCAACCAATTAAGTTAGAAACCAAATTGAGTTTAAATTCTATTCTAAAAACCCTTTATTCCAAAACCTAGTTTTATCCCCTTTTCTCTAATTCAAAATCTATAAAGAATTTGTAGATATTCTAAAAAGATAGTTTGTAGATATTGACAAGAGCTACAAAGTTTGTATATAAAGTTTTTCAAGTTTATAAAAGAAATTTCAAATGAATTTGAAAATACAGTTTTCCAGCATTTATCCTCTTTTGATTTTAAAACCATAATTTAAAAATTATGCATAATTTTGGAAAACTTTGTATATGAAAAAGGTTTGGTTTAGAAAGTTAAACATTTCATAGTTTTGAAGATTTTCAAGTTTTATTGAAAAATCAAAAGTAATTTCAAATGTTTATTTCTAGGGTTTTATCCCCTTTTGAATTTGAATTCAAATTTCAAAATCTAGATAGAATTTGAGGATGCCAGTTAAAAGAAAAGTGTAGCTCTTGAAAATTTATGCAAATGATATTTTTGGAGATTTTTAAGTTCTTATATAAATTTTGGAGTAATTTGTATTTTGAAACGGATGGCAATTCTGTAATTATATCGAACAGTATCGAAACCTATCGTCGGCCGCCATCGCCGGCTTCTCATCGCGTGCCGCCGACCACCGTCGCACCCGCTCGACCGCCAGCATGCTCATGGACGCGAGAAACTTCATCTTCGTCATGTCGCTAGCTCAGACATCGCCTCCGCCCTATAAATACCGTCGCCGTGGCCGACTTCTTCTCCTTCCTTTCTCCGCCGCCGTCGCCGACGACCTCGCTCCGCCGCCCCAATTCGCCGCCGACGCTTCACCTCTGTTCAATTGCTCTCGCCAATAGCTCTGCCACATCTTCACGGTCCGTTTAAGCTAGCTCGTGCTTGCTCTCCTCGCCCGAGCTGCCCGCGCGACGTCGTCTTCTCCATGGCCGGTCGCCGAGCCGCCGCGGGTGTTTTCGCCGCCGACCGCCGCACAGGCTGAATATATATTACCTTTAACCCCGAAATCATGTTCTCCGTGTCATCTTGCACCTCATGCCCACCTTGGCTAGCCTAATGTTCCACAGGGACGCCGGTGACACCGACCTTGCCATCGGAGCGCCGCCGCCGCCATCACTGCCGACGTCCGTAGCTCAACCCCCTCTCCGAGCCTCCATTAACGTGCGCATCAGCATCGTGGTGAGCTCCTGCATCTATCTGTGCCATCAATTTCATCAATCCCGTGTCGTAGCCGCCGGTCATCGTGGCTCGCCGCCAGCACGGCCATGCCGCTCCGCCGCGCGCGTTGCTGCTTTGGCTAGGAACCATGAAGCGATGTCATTTAGTTGCCAAATCAGTCCGTTTGAGTACCCTGCGCATGCCTATGACCTTGCCGTCACCGGAAACCACTCCGGTGAGCGACGCCGCCGCGCCCGAGCTCCGTCGCGCCGCCATGGCCGCCGGTGTGGGTGCCGCCGTCGCGCCGTTAGCTACCTAAATCGACGCGTCGTGTCGAGATGAGCCTGTAGGGACAAACCGTGTAGCCGGAGACCTCGCCGACGGCGAGGAATCGCCGGTCACCCATCGGCGCGCCGTCGGTCAGCGCGCGAGTACTGTGCCGATTTTTTTTCTATTTTCAGAAAATAATTTAAATGCTATTTTCTTTGAAAAATCATAGTAATTCATATATAGCTCCAAAAATTCTAAAAATTTTTGTGAGTGTTCTTTATGATGTCATCTACCTAGGAAAAATATGAAATGCCAAATTTGAATATTTTTGCATATGTTAAAATTAGCCCTTTTAATTAAAAAATAGACCTTCCATAATTTTTAATAAATAAAATAATTGGCTTTTAATTCTGAAATTTGTTTTGCCATCTAATTAGGTTAGGAGCTTTCTAAAATAAAATTTTGGGCTTAATTTGATAACTTTAATTTTTATGCCTTTATTTAATGCTTTTAAATAATTAATTAACCCCTTTAG
>JALGXP010001982.1:0-10804 GCA_023333625.1 Bothriochloa decipiens | reverse complement strand
CCCAGCTACAGAAGAATCTATCCCAGCTACAGAAGAATCTATCCCAGGTACAGAGGAATGAGTTCCCTGACAGTCAGAGGTATGTGGTTTAGTATAGAACAAATGAATTGTCTAGACTCTAGAGAATTATGCAAATTACCTGTGTAAAGTTGGATGCTAAATTGAACTGTGAAGCCTTTTGCTACTACTTAGCACTGCCCTCCTGTGTACTTGAGGAAAAAAAAAACTACTTTTGTGCACTTCCTTAAACTACACGAAAACACTAGGACAGAAACTAAAGAATCTGCTTTACCATGCAGTGTTCACTACTTGCCTTCATTTAGTATAAACATTTCCTGTTGAACTGCTACATCCCATAATCATAAGACAGATGTTATCTCTCCTTTTGTTTTGGCTTGTAAGCAATCATCTTTGGTAAATATTATTGAGTTTGTTGTCAGGTCTACAGATCAACTTGGCTGGGTGCATGTTTTGCTATAATAATTTACAGTTAATTTTTTGCAGAAAAAAATAGATAAAAGTCACAATGAGCAGCTGTTTGAAAAGTTTCTAGATGATATTGTTGAGTGATGCTCTTAGTTTCAAAGTGACCATGGTTTCATGAGCATCTTTTTGAGTTCATTGATGAATTACTGTAGCTTCCAGTTTATAAGGCATTTCATGTTTTTTTGGGTGAGACTGAACTTTTTTTTTGTGAGACAGCATTTCACGTCGGTTAAGAGTCAAACTTTATAATTTTTCACTAATAATTTGGCTAACAACTTGTAACTATTGTAATACAAATTTGATACTATTATTAGATTTTTAATCAAATGCACTATCCAACAATCATAAGTTTGTAGTCAAAACAACATAATATAAGATAAATGTATGGTCAAAGTATAATTTAGGAGGCGGTGTCATGTCAGAAGATGCCTAAACTGGACCAGAGGGAGTAATTTCTAGTCCTAAAATTTAAGTGAGATTATGCAGGCCTATAGATAATTACTGGTTCCATGCATTAGAGCATCTCTATCTAAGAGGCTCTCTGTATGGCTCTTTATCACAAAATTTAGAAAACAAACCAGAAAATCAGGCTCCGATACTCTCTAAACCACTCCATCTTTTCCACTTCCCAAAACCACCACTCCTGCCCTCCATTAATGATGAGGCTGCAACACTCTATATTTTATATAGAGTTCTCTCATGAATTTTATCTCACAAGCAAATTATAATAGACAATTAGAGTACTATAAAGAATGGAACTTAGAGAGTCCATCGGAGACATGAGATATATAAAGAGTATTCATGGAATGACTATCCAAATAGAGATATAGAGATTAAAGTTTAGAGTCTCTTGGAATGCACACCTTTGTTATGTAAAAATAAAAATAGTACAGCTATACTAGCCAACTTCAATTTAATTGGACAAGTTAATGATTTGTATTTATTATTATTTCTTTTAATGTATGCTAGTGGTAAAGCTTTAATGTTGAAGGCAAAGTACAAATGTATTTTAATGTCTTGGAATGAAGGAGCTGCTATTGGATAAGCAGGCCTAATTTTGTACTCAGATGGCTTGTTCTTTCAACAACAATCTTTCAAATATGGCCAGTTTTGAATACCAGATGGGACCATAAAAACTTGGGCGGTTATGTGAGAGGGTTGAGTTCTTAATTTGTAGTAGTTAACTGAAAGCATATCAGTTTGAGTTCAATGCTTACACAACTTAGTAATTATGTACTTTGAATAATCTATTTTGTGTTTAGTTCTTTGCCATAATTGAAATCCAGCTATAGGTAAGGGTGTGCATGGATTTTTGCAACCTATGCAATCCACCATTGTGATCCAATCCAAACTGAAGAGTAAATATATGCATGGGTTGGGTGGTGGGTATGCGTGACGGGATGTGAGATCATTATGCTGCCACCAAAGCCAGTGAGGACGAGCAGAGTGGAGGCATTAGGCCTGGACCCAGCTACCCACTAGATCCACCTGAGCCAAGCCCACCTAATTTTTTGGTTTCATGGATGGGTAAATTTTTTCTCCCAATCTGTCTAAATCCACAAATGCGCACCCATAATGTAAGCACGGGGTTCTAGAACCCAGGTTTTTGTAGGCTCAACTTTAATATTCTCTCTGTGCTGTGGTTTGCTGGAATATGTAAACTATAAACAAGGATGAAATTACCAACATTAATATTGTGTTATGCTCGATGTGAGTTGTGACTTGCATTGTATCAGAATATGCTTCTTTTTGTTGGATAACATTGTGGACTAGCTAAAAGATCTCTCATCTTTCGATGTCAGGTTCAGATGTGATGTGAAGATGACTCCCTGTTACTGCCCTACCCTCTCTCCTGCTGGAAGCTTTGATGTCGACGTGCATACACGAGCAGTTGTGGCTTCCTTTGGTACATACTGTAGTAAGATATAAATAGTTTCGCTTGTAACTGTGGTTGTACCGGGGACGTTTTGATTATTAGTGCTTAATTTAGGTGAATTTAGGTTTTAATCTACATTGAAGCGTGCATTCATATCCTTTATTGCGCTTTGAATTCATGCACTGATGATGTGTGCATGGCCTCAGAAAGGCATGCAAAGACTGCAGAGAACACTAGTTATCCATAGTGCCATCAGCTTTACTGCTGATAGTAACCTCTGCACCTGACTAGTAGGTGGATACTGCTAGGTCATGAACAAGTTTCAGGTATCATACACGATGCACTAGTTGCATTTGGCTCTTGAACTGCATCAATTATGACTTGTGGCGAAAAGATACAATATATTTCCCTAGTTTCAGAACTGATGGCAGTTGGCGATTTCTGGTGGTGCCGGCACTGTGATTTCTTAGGCTCCATCTGCCTTGTTTGGGAAAATTGTTACATTCTCCTGTGAATTCTTGGTAAGTTGCATTTTTTGCTGGACTGTCCATGAGAAGTTGCAGAGAGCACTGCAGTTGCTTGAAAAACTGATTAAATTCTTGCATTTATCAAAAAGCTTCCAGAAACATATCAAAAAGTTGCAGAGAGCACTGCAGTTGCTTGAAAAATTGATTAAATTCTTGAGTGCTTATTAACACAGTTAGAGAGGTCAACCTTTTTTTTTGTTGTGGGGGGTGGTGTGCGCGCTGGGGCTTGGTTGTCTGTATTTTTGTAGCCTTTGTCAGCCATCGTATTTCAGTAGCAGGCGCAGGACTACGGTGCAGCGAGAACATAACCACCAGCTTCGTCGGAAAGAAAGGGAGCAGACCAGTGGCGGCTTGCCGTGGATGCAGACAGGCTGCAGTGCTGGACAAAACTTGGAGACTAATTGGATCTTCGGTTTGTTTGGGAGACTAGCACGTAGAATCACATCAAAACATCAGACTAATGAGATTGACCGCATGGAGTTTTGCCCTTGAAGAAATGATTTGCTTCAGCTTAGATCATCTTACAACTAACGTCATAGTCATGCACCTGTCATAGACTCGTGGTTTGTCATGTGCTGATGTGCTCGTCTCGTGCTGATGTACTCGTCTCCTTGATAAGACTTGACACCTCGAGCCAAAGTTTATGAAAAGGAAAGCCGAAGTTTATGAAAAGGAAAGTACCGGCGCTCTCACAAACACGTATGTGGCAGCTGGTAGGCCTTCTCTAAGTGTTGAGTGAAGCCAGAAAAAAGTTGGGACCTACAGTTGAGAGAATCAGGTACCGCACTAAAAGACAGAATTACTGGAAATTCGTCTTCTAATGCATATATGTATTGAAAAATTGTATTTTCACAATTTTTAAAAAACGTACGATGGATGAGCATAGATCATTTTTTTAAATCTATACTAATTCTATTTTTTGATAACTTTTCATGATTGCACGTGATTTACATTGAATATTTTGCCCCCATTTATTCTTTTTAGCAGATTTTGCCCTATTTATTCGAAAAAGACAATTTTGCCCAATAACATCCACACACGAGGCCGCACTTGATGTCCTCTCGGCCCAACCAACGCAGCAGCTGCATGAAACGAATCCTTTCTTTGGGCTGATGCATGACGGCCCGACGATTCAACTGTTTTTTTTTTTTTTTGAGTGGAGACGATTCAACTGGAATGAGCAGGCTGAGTTGGAGCCGAAACGCAAGGCCCACCTAGGGCCCAACTCAACCGTGATCCGTCGCTCGCGCTTTGAAAAGGAGACCGCTCTTCCTCATCCTCCACCGCCGCCGATGTGTTCTAGGGCCTTCCAACGAATTTTGTGACGGCGGCTCCCTGCTCTGAAGGTTGCTCCAACGGAACCAACTCTATTGTTCCGCTGCCCCTGATCTCGGACCTGCTGTTCTGATTTCTCTTTCGTGATGGTGAATCCCGTCGTCGATCTTCACCTTTTTTTTGGTCCATGTTTCTCTTTATCTTCGTGTTTTTGTTATCGCGCTGTTCATTGCATCTACATCTTGCCTTTGTTGTGTTTGTGGTGATACCCAGCACGAACTGAGCACGCTGATAAGTCCCTCTGGCATGATTGCAAAGTTGCTATTAGGAGTTGCAGTGTGGTGCTCGGATATGAATCGACCATGGTGGAGTTTGTCAGGCTTCTCGTTCCTCCCTTGTGGGCTTTGGAGTTTGGAATACTCTCCAACATCTGATTTCATTCTAAATCTATGACACTCTTTTTTTCTCTTTTAATATCACACCCAATTTTTCAGTTGGCCAAGCAGAACTTTTATAATCTTGTAAAATAATGAAGTAAAGCAATTCAACCATACCAACTTTACTTTAGTTATTGCGGACAACGTGAGGGTAGAATTTTGTACCTCTAAAGTTTAGTTGCTAACTCCTTCAAAAAAAAAAGTTTAGTTACTTATGAATTGAAATATTTATGCTGCCACGTAATATCTAAGCAACTACTCTAATATGCTGATGTTATTCTCCACATGTTTTGCCTAACTAATGCCAGTTCTTAATTGGCATTTGATTCCCTCAGAAATTATCTATACTTTTAAAATTTCTGGTTTCCAAAGTCCATCTGCTTCAGCGTGGTTGCACATTAATTTTCTCAAGAAAACCGTCTCAATCCAGCGAATAGTGGAGGAGATTTGTTCTACCTTTATTAACATCTAAATTTGTATTTTTTTCTATTTCCTATGAATTTTACTATAAAAATAAATTGATTCGTTTAAAATTTTTACATAATTCCTTTGGAATCCCTGCTCTCAAAAAGAATCCTTATGCACTGGACCATAACTATTTTCTAATCCTAATACTAAAATGCCAAAATTTCTAGCACCTAAATTTTCATCCAGCCTTGCCCGTCCGTATCGGTTAAGAGAGATTAGGAACGGGGAGCAAATAAAAAGAATACAGAGTTACAGATGTAGAGATTTTTTTTTTTTGAAACTGGAAATTCCATTACTCGTCTGCCATAAGATCGGCAGCGACAAAAACATTTATAGAGTCTGGGATGGAGCTTGAAATCAGCTCTTCCCCTTCAGTACACGCATACCCCAACTCAGCTAAGGCATGAGCTACTCTATTACATTTCCTTTGCTTGAAAAAACAAACAAATAAAGAGAAATTCATAGAAACTAACGACTCCAATTCTTCTACCAGTCCTTGAGGTATTGCACAGAAAGCTTCCATCGCCAATTCTTGTTGGAGTACGAGCGCGTCAGTCTCCAGGATTAATTTGCTTACCCCCAAATTCAGTGCCGCTTGGACACCTTGCAAGGCCGCTATTACTTCAGCGTGGAAAGCACTAAGCAAGTGATTGATTCTTCCCTGGCCAGAAAGCACTACGTCACCGCCGCTGTCACGCAGAACAAAACCCCAGCTTCCTGTGTTAGAATCAGCCATAAATTAGCGAAGAAGAAAATGTGAGACGACTTTAATAGTTTGTGATTGAGGTTGCTGATGCAAAATGTCTAGATCCGAGTGAACCTTCTCCGATGAGTTCCCTTTGTGACTTGGGCTAAATGCTCACTGTGGAGTGGCTCTGTTATGGGTTAAAAAGGCCTATGCAAGCCTTTTCTTTTCTTTCGTTTTTCTCATTTTCTAAAAAAAGAGATCTTGCAAAGTTTACCAAAAATTATAAAAAATAAAAAATCAAAAGAATACCAAACCAATTTTTGTTAGCTTTATAAAAATATGATCTATCTATAGATGTTATGAATAATATCATTTGATTGTGCTTTGTTTATATATGTCTTAAGTCATTTAACATATATTGTACGCATATAGGTTCGGTGATGACTTACCAAAACGATAAACCCAAAATATGTGGAGGTAGACAACAAGAAGAATGTCCTAATTATTTTGTGAATCGAAATCATAAAGTAATAAATTATAAAAGCATAAAACCTAATGACATATCATATATGTACCTTTAACGTTAACATTTTGTATGGATGTTTAGCTTTTTCTCTTTAATTATTGCAGTTCATGGCCATATTTGTTAATATATATTGTATTATCCATAGAGAACATGCGCTTCTGTATATACTGTAGTTTGTGTAATGAATTCTTTAGCGAAAATCATAAGTTGTTTTAGTTTTACATTCATTCAAAGTGGTTTTGGTGAGATTGCTTTTTTCTTAACTTTAGTGCCAAAAACTCAAACAATTACTAAAAAGAAATTTCAATGCATTTACGATATTGTCTTCGACTTCCATTTGTATGTTGTATATGTGTTATGTGAGACTCGAGTAAAATGTTACTCCCTCTGTGCATGTATAGTAGGCTCGACTCCAAAAACACTAGGACCAAATTACTCTGCAGACTACAGCCCATGCTTTTCCGTCACAAGCCGTTAAGCACAGCACTGGTCACTCTGTCCATTTCGTTTGCCTTCCACGCGCATGAAGATTCTTTCTAGCTTCTTGGACGGAAATCCTTTCCCCACACTGAGGACGTGTTAGTTTTCTTGTTTTTCCCAGCCTGGCCTATTGACGTCGAATTCGGTTCATGCCACCACATCAGCGGATTTTAGGTTGTCTTCACAACCTGTAACGCAACAACAACAAAGCGTATATTGGTTTTCTCTAATAACAGCCAAGCCGGCTAAGCCAACTCCAACTCTAATCGGCCAAGAAGTCTGGACTGACCCCGTGAAGACCGGCTAAGCCGGGTGACTGTGCTTGGAGATCGAACCGATTAGTTTCCTAATCATTTGGCAAGTTTTAGTTGTAGGAAACTTGAAGGTTACGAACTAGAGTTGTTTTCTACTGGGATAAGACCACCCCTCTCTATATATTCGAGAGGATCATGATTGATTCATCCAGTCAATCGAACAAAAAACACAACTATCACCTCTTTTACCCTAATTCTCTTCTCAACCCTTCTACCTGTTGTCCGATGCTTCTCTCTACGAGATTTATTGGCATCTTAGGCGGTCTTACTGGTCCTAAGAGATCATTCACGTTTTTCCTCCTAATGGATCCTTCCAGATGTGGTTCGAGAGTTTTTTAGTCATCAAGGAGCCTCGTCTTGTTACATGCAAAGTACAATGATAAGCATAATTTCTCAATATGGGCATACCTTGTCTCAGGATCAAGAAGACGGTGTCCAAGATAAGCAATTACATACTCCTTCACATCATCCACTTGAGTCATAACAGGACCAATGATATTTTTTCGGCAACAATATAAAGTTTGAAGGAACTCCCCTTTCAAGTGCACGAAGAATCAGCGGTGATGATAGATATTCCTTTATCTTCTCAAATGCTTCTTGTTGCTTTGCCCCCCAAGTGAATTCAGATTCATCCTTCAAAGTATAGGAGTGAAAGGAATAATCTTCCCGGACAGATTAGCAATAAATCTCCTCAAGTAGCTCAGCTTGCCTAAAAATTTCTGCACATCCTTCTTGCATTTAGGTGGCTAAACTTTCTTGATCTTCTAAATTATTTTGGGATCAACCTCTATACCTTTGTCATGAATAATGAAGCCTAGAAACTTCCCAGTCGATACTCCAAATGCACATTTGAGTAGATTCATCTTTAAACTATAACAGCGCATTCTTTCAAAAGCAAGATGTAAATTGGCTAAGTGAGATCTATGGGCAGCCAGTTTGATCAAAATATCATCTATGTATACCTCCATAATCACCCTAATTAGATCATGAAAAATCAATTCATAGCTCTTTGATAAGTTACACCTACATTCTTCAAGCCCCTTCCCCATTCAGCCCAACTTCGCGCCGCCCCACATGTGCTGCCGACGTGCCCCGCCTTTGACGAGCGACCCCGGCCCTAGCCCCCACCATCGTCTTGCGTCACCTGCTCAACGATGACCATGTGGCATGAGCACCATCTGGCGGCACAGCTGGCACACACCCACCAGCGAGGCTGCGCCCATCCTGACCCCGACAAGGCCCCGCACGCCCCCGACGAGTTTGCGAGGCCGCTCCATGGATGGGACGACTCTTGTAACACCTCTGGTGTTATATTAACTAAAACATGTCATGTCATCATATGCACTGCAAAGCATTCATGTTTAAGTCAACCTTAATGTGCATCAACTAAAACAAGTCTATATTTCATAAGTTGGTTGTGTTTCTGAAATGTTTGGTCACATAAAATAATAAAACCCTATTTTTGAATGTCATCGCAAATGCTTAGTTTATACTCTATGTACTTGAGGTGTAAACTGTGTTTACACTAGTGTCAAGCATAGTGTACAAATCTAAGTCCAACCCTAAAAATGATTTCTATATTTGAAGTTGAATTTAGATTCCAAAGCTTACTTCCAAGTCTGGCAATTCAAGTTTAAATTCAAATTGAAAATGCTATAAAAGGTTTTTCAAAAGTCAACTTGGTCAACCAAGGGTGTCATTGGGTCAATGACCTAAAAATGTCCTTGGATGATGTTTGTGATCACTAATAACCAACCAATTAAGTTAGAAACCAAATTGAGTTTAAATTCTATTCTAAAAACCCTTTATTCCAAAACCTAGTTTTATCCCCTTTTCTCTAATTCAAAATCTATAAAGAATTTGTAGATATTCTAAAAAGATAGTTTGTAGATATTGACAAGAGCTACAAAGTTTGTATATAAAGTTTTTCAAGTTTATAAAAGAAATTTCAAATGAATTTGAAAATACAGTTTTCCAGCATTTATCCTCTTTTGATTTTAAAACCATAATTTAAAAATTATGCATAATTTTGGAAAACTTTGTATATGAAAAAGGTTTGGTTTAGAAAGTTAAACATTTCATAGTTTTGAAGATTTTCAAGTTTTATTGAAAAATCAAAAGTAATTTCAAATGTTTATTTCTAGGGTTTTATCCCCTTTTGAATTTGAATTCAAATTTCAAAATCTAGATAGAATTTGAGGATGCCAGTTAAAAGAAAAGTGTAGCTCTTGAAAATTTATGCAAATGATATTTTTGGAGATTTTTAAGTTCTTATATAAATTTTGGAGTAATTTGTATTTTGAAACGGATGGCAATTCTGTAATTATATCGAACAGTATCGAAACCTATCGTCGGCCGCCATCGCCGGCTTCTCATCGCGTGCCGCCGACCACCGTCGCACCCGCTCGACCGCCAGCATGCTCATGGACGCGAGAAACTTCATCTTCGTCATGTCGCTAGCTCAGACATCGCCTCCGCCCTATAAATACCGTCGCCGTGGCCGACTTCTTCTCCTTCCTTTCTCCGCCGCCGTCGCCGACGACCTCGCTCCGCCGCCCCAATTCGCCGCCGACGCTTCACCTCTGTTCAATTGCTCTCGCCAATAGCTCTGCCACATCTTCACGGTCCGTTTAAGCTAGCTCGTGCTTGCTCTCCTCGCCCGAGCTGCCCGCGCGACGTCGTCTTCTCCATGGCCGGTCGCCGAGCCGCCGCGGGTGTTTTCGCCGCCGACCGCCGCACAGGCTGAATATATATTACCTTTAACCCCGAAATCATGTTCTCCGTGTCATCTTGCACCTCATGCCCACCTTGGCTAGCCTAATGTTCCACAGGGACGCCGGTGACACCGACCTTGCCATCGGAGCGCCGCCGCCGCCATCACTGCCGACGTCCGTAGCTCAACCCCCTCTCCGAGCCTCCATTAACGTGCGCATCAGCATCGTGGTGAGCTCCTGCATCTATCTGTGCCATCAATTTCATCAATCCCGTGTCGTAGCCGCCGGTCATCGTGGCTCGCCGCCAGCACGGCCATGCCGCTCCGCCGCGCGCGTTGCTGCTTTGGCTAGGAACCATGAAGCGATGTCATTTAGTTGCCAAATCAGTCCGTTTGAGTACCCTGCGCATGCCTATGACCTTGCCGTCACCGGAAACCACTCCGGTGAGCGACGCCGCCGCGCCCGAGCTCCGTCGCGCCGCCATGGCCGCCGGTGTGGGTGCCGCCGTCGCGCCGTTAGCTACCTAAATCGACGCGTCGTGTCGAGATGAGCCTGTAGGGACAAACCGTGTAGCCGGAGACCTCGCCGACGGCGAGGAATCGCCGGTCACCCATCGGCGCGCCGTCGGTCAGCGCGCGAGTACTGTGCCGATTTTTTTTCTATTTTCAGAAAATAATTTAAATGCTATTTTCTTTGAAAAATCATAGTAATTCATATATAGCTCCAAAAATTCTAAAAATTTTTGTGAGTGTTCTTTATGATGTCATCTACCTAGGAAAAATATGAAATGCCAAATTTGAATATTTTTGCATATGTTAAAATTAGCCCTTTTAATTAAAAAATAGACCTTCCATAATTTTTAATAAATAAAATAATTGGCTTTTAATTCTGAAATTTGTTTTGCCATCTAATTAGGTTAGGAGCTTTCTAAAATAAAATTTTGGGCTTAATTTGATAACTTTAATTTTTATGCCTTTATTTAATGCTTTTAAATAATTAATTAACCCCTTTAG
>JALGXP010001981.1:0-10806 GCA_023333625.1 Bothriochloa decipiens | reverse complement strand
ATCATAAGTAGAATAAGCAAGCGTCTAGCCTATCAGCAGGTGTGCAGAAGTAAGGTTGCGACAAGGTAAAGGCTCACCAAGCAGTTCTATCATGCATCCTATCATCAGGTGATATTCATAATTAGAGTACTAGCATCTAGATATTATGCCATGCGTAATAGGATCTACGAGGTTGGGTGGGGTGTGGCACCTGCGAAGTCATCACCGAGCTCCTCCTCGTACTCGTAGTCGTCCTCCTCAAGCTGCTCCTCTAAAACGAGACATAATAGCCGCGTTAGCGGCTCTTATAGAGTCAACACAAAGAAGCAATAAAATTCAATAACCCCAAATGCACTCATACACAAGCCTATAACGTAGAGCTCATTTTTATGAAAATATGGACACTTGGTTCATATTTTTCGGAGTTCGTATGAAGAAGTTATGAATTTCCGAAGTTTATTCTATTTTCTAAAAAAGAAAAAGGGCAGATTAACCTGGTGTTGACATGTGGCGGCTCCGGATTGGGCCACGTGGCGTGCGGGGAACAGTGCAGCCGGGGCCGTGCTGACGTCATGCTGACGTCAGCACTGACGCGGGTCTGGGGCTAGATCATGTCATGCTGACGTCAGCACTGACGGGACCTAGTCAGTGGCTGACAGGTGGGGCCCACAGATCTAGTCACTGACAGGTGGGGCCAGGTCAACGGTCAACGTTGACCGGTCAACGGTCAACGCCGACCGGGCCTCGACCGGGCCTCGGCGGGCCTGGGTAGGGCTGGATCTGGGCCGGGTTGGGCCGGCCCGGCCTGGACACGTGTCGTCTCATAAGCTTGGCCACGTGGCGGGTTGGGCTTCCATCGGGCCGAGTCCACGACGCTCTGGCTCACGGACCCGGTTCATGGTGCGCCGGAGACTGGGTGGCCAGATGGCGCTGCGCGGTTGGCTGGCTGGGTCCACGTGGTGGACCTGGTCCACATGGGCACGGGAAACCCTTCCCCTTTCCTTCGTCTCCCGCGCGCGCGGCCGGTGCGGTCGAGCTCGCCGGCGGCGTGCGGGCGGGCAGCGGCTGCGAGCGGGGTCGGCCAGGCTGTGGCATGGCTAAGCGGGCATGAAGGCTAGACGGGCGCAGTGGCGGGGTTCATGCGGTCTCACAGGGCTTGGCCTTGCCGGCGCACGAGCTTCGGCGGCGGCCGGCGGTGAGGTCACGGTGACAGGGCACTACGGCACGCGGGACGCGGCTTGGGCCATCGCATTAGATTCGCGGAACCGAACAAGCGGGGTTGGGTGCTCCAATTTGGGGGAATCAGCCCTCAGGCCGATGACGGACAGCAATGGCGTGGCGGCGGCGTGCGGTGACGGCGAGGCCAAATTCACCGGCGAAGCCGAGCATTGGTCTCCATCTTCCTTCTTGTCATTCGATTGGAGAAGCTAGGATCTCCATGAGCTAGCTACCGGGGCTAATCGAGGCACGGCGGGGGTGTGCGCGGCTCGACGGCCACGGCGAACGCTCCGGCGGCCAGAGCCCGGGGTCCGAAGGCAGCAAAGCGGCGTGCCCTCGTTGTAGTCCCGGCTGGCTCCCTAAACCTTGCCAAAACTGCGTCCTAGACTAGCGCGGACACTCTGTTCACGTTGATGAGGGGAGAGGGGAGCCGAGTGTGGGGGAAAACGACGACGCTCTGGGCGGCAGCCATGGTAGGCCAGGGCGAGAGCGGGGAAGCTCACCTGCGCGGGGCTGTCCCGGCGGCTCGCGGCTGAGGTCGAAACGACGGCCTGGTGGGGGAGTAGCAGTGCCGCAGCGTCGGAGGGGTAGGTCGGGGCCGAGCGGGTCCGTCGGGCTTCTCCGGCGCACGGACGCGGACGGCGGAGGTGGCGCTCTGCTCTGGTCCGGCTCCTCCCCGCCTTCTTCACCCCTCCCTCTCCGACTCCTTCAACGCCGACGGGTGGGTGCAGGATGTTCAGCAAGGCGGCTGGGCATGGAGGAAACCCTAGCGTGCCGGGCTTCTCCTTAAATAGGCACGGCGGCCGGCCATGGACGGCGGGGGCAGAAGATGCCCATCAGGCGGCTGTACGCGGCCACGATTAGGGTTAGGGTTCGGCTGAGGCGTGATGCAACCAGGCGGGCGAGATGGACGGCTTAGCGCGCGGCCGGACGCGGGCAAACGGCGGAGGCGCGCGGTGGACAGAAATGGTGCGGCGGACGCGACGCGCGGTCGGCCGAAAATGGGAAAGGAAGGAGC
Source organism: Bothriochloa decipiens (assembly GCA_023333625.1). Classification (NCBI taxonomy): domain Eukaryota; kingdom Viridiplantae; phylum Streptophyta; class Magnoliopsida; order Poales; family Poaceae; genus Bothriochloa; species Bothriochloa decipiens. Next base: position 8,591 of record JALGXP010001981.1, on the reverse strand, counting down.
TGATAGGTGGGGCTCATGTGTCAGCAAGAGAAACGGGTTGGCGCGGCGCGGGCGACGGCAGCGGCTTGCTAGGCCGCCTTGCCGGGCCGCTATCAGGCCGGGCGGTTGGCGCGTGGCGGGGCGCGGCAGCGTGCGGCGGTCGCGCGGCGCAGCTGGGCCGAGGCGGCAGGCCGGCGCGCGGGACAGGCTGGACAGGCCGCGAGCGGGCTGGCAGGCCGGCGCGAGCGTGCGGGCTGGCGGCAGCGCAGCAGGCCGGCCTGGGTTGGGCTGCAAGCTGCTCCGGGCTGGTTTCCTTTTTCCTTTTTCTTTCTATTTCCTAATTCCTTTTCTATTTCTATTTCTTGCAAAGCAACTAATTTAGCCACAACCCTAGGTTAGTGAGGTTAGTGACCATGATGTATACACCATGGTGGGTCCACTAGGGTCTCTAGGTCATGATGGATCCATTTTCGGAGTTAGCGGGCATATATATATACATGCATTAAAAGGTTATTCGATTTTATTAACATCACATAAAATCGAATAAGAGGCGAATCAAGCATTGGTTATTTAAATGCAATGCTCGGGCTATCGTCAGGTGTTATTTGTGCAACTATCTGGTGGTTTTCTACATGTCACTCGCCACACATTGGTATATTTCTAGAAAAATTTTTGAAAGCCCGTATTTTTGGTGACCGGATTCTAGGGTTGTTACAGTCCTACCCCCTTATGAGAATCTCGTCCTCGAGATTCAAGAGTGTAACTTACTCTTCAAAAAGGTAGGGGTAGAGCTTCCTCATTTCTGACTCCTTCTCCCAAGTTGCTTCTCGTTCTATGTGATTGCTCCACTGAATCTTCAGATATGGTGTGCGGGAGTTTCTAGTTTCCTTGGTGGTTCTGTCCATAATGCGGACGGGGTGCTCTCTGTACTCCAAAGTGTCCTGAATATTGAGTGCCTCTGCAAGTATCGGATGCTCTGGCGGCTGCAAACACTTGCGTAGTTGTGACACATGGAACACTGGGTGTACTCCTGCCAGTTGAGGGGGTAACTCTATTCTGCAGGCAAGCTTGCCAATCCTTTCACTGATTCTGTACGGTCCCACATACCTTGGTGCTAGCTTCCCCTTTACATGGAACCTGACGGTCCCTCGAAGCGGGGAGACCTTGAGGTAGACATAGTCTCCTACCTCAAACTCGAGGTCTCTGCGCCGCTTGTCGGCATAACTCTTTTGATGGCTCTGGGCAATTTTCAGATTTTCTCGCACCTGGGCGACTCCTTCCTCGGCCTCCTTAATGGTGGCCGGGCCAAAGAATGATCTTTCACCCGTTTCAGACCACATCAAGGGTGTTCTGCATGGTCTTCCGTACATAGCCTCGATGGGTGACATCTTGAGGCTAGCCTGGTAACTGTTGTTGTAGGAGAACTCTGCAAAGGGCAAGCTCTTCTCCCAATCAGTCCCATATTTCAGAACACAAGCTCGAAGCATATCCTCAAGTATCTGGTTCACTCTTTCTGTCTGCCCATCTGTCTGAGGGTGGTATGTTGTACTGTAATCTAGCTTGCTGCCGATTGACCTGTTCAGGGCTTTCCAGAACTTGGCGTATACTGTGGCCCACGATCGGATATTATGCTCTTAGGGGCTCCATGCAGCTTGAGAATGTTCCCAACATACAGATCTGCTAGCTGGCTGATTCGGGCATCAGTCTTGATGGCTAGGAAGTGATCTACCTTAGTCAAGCGATCGACTATCACCCATATGGCATCATGGCCTTTCGGGGTCTGAGGCAAACCCACAATGAAGTCCATAGAAATGCTATCCCACTTCCATTCAGGTATATCCAGTGGCTTTAACAGCCCTGCAAGTCTCTTATGCTCAGCCTTGATGCGTTTGCAAATGTCACATCTAGCAACATGCTCTGCAATGTCTGATTTCATGTTCTTCCACCAGAATTTCTTCTTCAAATCAGCATATATTTTAGTACTGCCTGGGTGGATACAATACTTGGAATCATGACCTTCTGATAGGATTTTGTCGCGGATGGCTGGGTCGATAGGCACACAAATTCTGTCCTTGTAGCAGTAAGTGCCTAGCTCATCCTCACTGAACTCTGGGCACTTGCCTTGTGTCAGGAGCTCGTGTATCTCCCAAATTTCTGGGCAAAGGTGTTGGGCTTCTCGGATCCTATCCATGAGGGTGTAGTGTACGCGAAGCTCATTCAACAGGCTATGAGGTATCACCTCCATCTGTAACTCATCAATGCCCTCTTGCAACTCCTTGGGCAAGGCGGTGGGGAACAAGGCATGGCAATGACTTTTGCGGCTAAGAGCGTCAGCGACCACATTGGCCTTCCCAGGGTGATAGAGAATCTCCACGTCGTAGTCGTTAAGCAGCTCGAGCCAACGGCGCTGTCTCATGTTCAGATTTTTCTGGGTGAAAAAGTACTTCAAGCTCTTGTGATCGGTGTAGATCTCGCACTTGTTCCCTATCAGGTAGTGCCTCCAAATCTTCAAGGCATGGATCATGGCTGCAAGCTCAAGATCATGGGTGGGGTAACGCTGTTCATGCTCCTTAAGCTGGCGGGAAGTATAGGCAATGACTTTCCTATTCTGCATTAGAACACAACCAAGCCCGAGACGAGATGCATCGCAATAGACCACAAAGTCCTGGTGGATATCGGGTAAGGCTAGAACAGGCGTTGTGGTGAGCTTCTCCTTCAGGGTCTGGAAACTTTGTTCGCATTGGGACGTCCATTCAAACTCTTTGGTCTTCTTCAGGAGGTTGGTCATGGGGCGAGCTATCTTGGAAAAGTTCTCGATGAATCGGCGATAGTAACCAGCCAATCCCAAGAAACTTCTCACATCAGTCACATTCTGTGGCTGCTCCCATTCCTTCACTGTCTCAATCTTGGACGGATCGACAGCCACTCCATCAGCATTGAGCACATGTCCTAGGAAAGCGACCTCCTCAAGCCAAAACTCACACTTGTTGAACTTGGCATAGAGCTGATGCTTTCTCAGTTTCTCTAACACCATCTTCAGATGTTGCTCATGCGCTTCGGCGGTGGCAGAATAGACAAGAATGTCATCAATGAAGACCACCACGAACTTATCCAGCTCCTGCATGAACACTTTATTCATCATGTTCTTAAAATAAGCAGGCACGTTCGTAAGGCCGAAGGACACGACGGTGTACTCATACTGCCCATATCTGGTGACAAAAGCTGTCTTAGGAATGTCCTCCTCTCTGATCTTCATCTGATGGTAGCCTGATCTGAGGTCGATCTTGGAGAAGTACTTGGCATTATGAAGCTGATCAAGCAGGTCATCTATCCTCGGCAAAGGATACTTGTTCTTTATAGTTACGGCATTCAGGTTTCGGTAATCAACGCACATCCTCTGCGTTCCATCCTTCTTCTTAACAAACAAAACAGGGGATCCCCAGGGCGAGGCACTGGGCCTAATGAACCCTTTCTTGGATAGTTCCTCAAGCTGTTTCTTAAGCTCCTTAAGCTCGTCAACTGCCATACGGTAGGGTCGCTTTGAAATCGGACTCGTACCAGGCATCAGGTTGATCATGAACTCAACATCTCTGTCCGGTGGCATTCCTGGTAGCTCTTCTGAAAAGACATATGGGTACTCACAAACTACAGGCACTTCCTCAAGTGACTTCTCTTTCAAGGCACACAGCATGGATATATCTGTCCCTTTGTTTGGCTCACATCTGATCTGACGGCCACTTGGATGGGTTATATCCACAAATCTGGGTGAGCAAGATATCACTCCTTTGTTCTGGGTTAACCAATCCATCCCTAGAATGACGTCTAGGCCTTCGAAGGGTAGTAAGGTAAGATCAGCAAGAAAGGTAAGACCCTCGATGGTGATACTCACTCCCTTACATATTTTGGTACAACAAATGTTGCCCAGAGGTGAACTGGTGTATAAGGCTTCTTTTCGTGGAGTGACAGGTATAAGGTGCTCTCGTGCAAACTTGGAGGATATATATGAACATGTAGCACCTAAATCAAACAGCACGGATGCCTTAACCCCATGCACTAAAAACATACCGTACACCACGTCGGGGGCACTCTGGGCAGCCTCTGCTGAGATATGGGTGAGGCAGCCACGGGGTGCTCCGGATGGCACCTGCTTGTGCGGGGTGCCCTGGTTTTGCCTGGCGGGCGCTGGTGTAGCTGGTGCAGCCTTGATCGGGCACTCGGCTGCCTTGTGACCTGGCTGGCCACAAGCGAAGCAAGTGTAGGTCACACCGCCTGTGGGGGTTGGCGCGGCGGACCTCCACGTGCTACCTCCAGGTGCAGCACGAGTGTATGCTTGGCGGTCCTGAGCAGGGCGGGGGTAGTTGCTGGTGTGGGTACCACCACCCCGGCTCGAACCGTGAGCCGCTCCCTGGGTGAAGCGAGAGCGGGGAGGCTGAGAGGTCTCACCACGCGACCTCCGTGGGGCAGGTGCGTGGGAGGTGCCCTCAGTACGGCGCTTCTTGTTCTTGCCAAGCGCCTCCCTCTTCGCGAAAACCTCGTCGCGGTCCTTCTCAATCTCCATGCACTGTCAATCAGGTCACGCAGGGTGTGGCTCTTGGTGCCTGAGAGAGAGAGCCTGATGCGGCTAGACAAGCCCTTGCGGTAGTAGTACATCTTCTCCTTCTCAGAGTTCACCACTGAGATGGGTGCATAGCCAGCAGGTTAGTGAAGCGGGTGGTGTACTCATGCACCTTGTCAGCTCCCATGGAGATGCTGTGGAACTCGTTCTCCTTCTTCTCCAGCGCACCTTCACGGATGAAGAATGCGCGGAACTCATCCACAAACTCATCCCAGGAGATGTTGGCGAGGTCTCGGTGGGTTTCGCAGAGGCTGTCCCACCAAGATCGTCCAGCACCCACAAGCTGGTGAGCTACCAATCCAACGCACTCCTCGTCAGTGCAAGTGGTCAAGTCCAGCTTCTTCTCAATCTCCTTAAGCCAATCATCAGCAGCGATAGGGTCGATGCTGGTGCCATCGAATGTCGGAGGCCTCAGCTTGAGAAAGAACTCTAGCTTCTTGTAGAAATCATCGCGGGGCTCCCGGTGCTGGGGGTGCAGCACGCTCTCAGCTAAGACTCGAAGAAGCTCGGTCTGCTAGGCCATCGCATCCGCCAAGAGTGGCACGGGAGGTGGTGGTGGCTCGGGCTTGGGCTCAGCAGCAGGTTGTGGCTGTCCTCCAGCCGCGCCTCCGGCAGCTGGTTCTGGCTCAACAACCGGCGGTGGCGGTGGGTGTGCAGGCCGTGGGTGGCAGCGCGGGGTGGCTCCTCAAGGTCGAGGGGTATGCGACCAACGCGTGCACGACCACTTCTGCATCCGCGGCCCCTGGCGGGCATGGGTGAAGGAGAGCGGTTTCTCAGGCGGCAGGCACGACGAGTGGACATCCTGCTCAACATAAACCTCAGATTAGGGCATACGTGCTTAATATAACTTTGTTATTAAAGACATACTTATTTGAAATAATTTTTAAAATATTACTAATTTATCCAACACTCAGACGAAGAAGCATGAAGATCCAATAAGATGTGATAAAAACCAAATCATTCATTACATCAGGGGGGTACATGGCGATGTCTTTAGCGGCTACGTTTGGAGACTCGTGAGAAACGTACTACACGCCGGTAGTCTAGCAAAAAAGGGTGGACAACTACTCAGCATCATGGTGAGTCTGGTCACTTGGCCATACAGGGCTCATCATCTCCTAACCTGATATTACTCTAGACCATCTCTAGAGGCTGGTCCAAACTGTAAGCTGTGGGAGGTATACCGATGCCAGAAGCCTGGATCTGCTCTTCGGTCATCTGAAGGCGAGAGACATAGCGACGGGCTTCCTTGAGCTGAGGGGTGGACACTGCCTGTCCACTAAGTCCAGTGGTGGGACATCCACTCAAGTTGAGGCGAGATTGCCCCAGCTCAAATGTCTCAACCCTGACCCTCTTACGGGCATGTAAGGGAAGCTCGTCCTGCAACTCCTCGTACTCTCTGACCCTCTTGTGATCTGACCTCTTCCAAGCTTCCACAGTGCGTTTGAGCTTATCCATGAGGTATGCCGTCTTATGGACATAGTTGATCAGGTGTCCCTGGTTGTAGCTAGCAAAGGTGTACTCCTGCAGCAGCTTCTCACGTTGAGCCTTGCACTGCTCACGGAGTTTGTCCCTGTAGGCAGCATCTTGACTCTTTTCCTAGAATCTCTTTGCAATGTCTTCGTTCTTCTCAGCCATAGTGGCCTCAAGCTCCCAGATATTCTTGTTGAGACGGCTGTTGTGTACTTGAAGCTTATCCATCTCGCTCATCAGACCAGTGATCTGATCCTGGTGAGTGTGCTCGTTGCGTGCTATCTCACGCTCTAGATCTGCAATCTTGTGCTTCCATGCCGCTTCCTTAGCCTCTGACTTGCTGATCCTCTCGTCAACTTGCATCAGGTAGCGACGATCACGGCGTCCCTTCCGCTCCAACTCAGCAATGTACATTTCCTGGCACTGCATGTACATCATAGAGGCGTGGTGGCAGGGGTTGCGGTCAACTCTGGTGTTTTGCTCGATGTAGATGACCTCTCCCCAAGTACCCTGCTGAACGTCGAGGGCACGAGGAAGCAGATGAAAACAACTTTCCTTCAGATAGTCAGCTCCGTTGCGCAGCACAGTACGGAGTGCCTGGCGCGAAATGGTCTGAACACACATGCCGGTGTCATTGTCGAAGGCGAAGTCAGTGAAGGCGGCAACTTCGGGCAGGTTCATGCTTGCAGGCACGTTGATGTGGACTGCCTTGTAGTCCTCGATGCCTCCTCCAAGGGTGGGCTTGCCGCGGCAAAGATACTTGACGTTTTCCACGGGAACACCCAGCTCGGTGAGAACCTCACGAAGCACGTGAGCATAGCCTCCATGCTCCGTTCCGTCGAGTCTGAACTCAATGACATCCATTGGCGGTAACGGACCAAGTGGCAAGTTGGGGTCCATCTGCAGGTGACACGAGAAAGGAGTTAGAAAAGTTGCAGAGAAAGGTAAGCCATGCATAAAAGCGTATGCAGTGGTCGGTGTATAACCGAGAGATTTCAAGATTTTCCTAATTCTATCGTCCAATCCTACGGGTCTCGTCCTAGGGTCAAGCATGGCTCTGATATCAACTGAAACATCCTCAATTTTCTATGAAGGGAAAATACACAGAATGGCGAATAATTCAATAGTTTGAAGCTCAAACCATCATATCGTCCAGCGTCAGTTGATACAGTAATCCATACTTCGAACAAAAGAATACATTTAGAAGGGATTACATAAATAGTTCATCGCCACACTGGCGGGATCATCAGAGTAGCTGCAGCGTCTGGAACAGCTGCGGAAGGCGGAAGTACATAAATCTCCAAAAGAAGCCTGAGCGTAGGAACGAGACGTCTACTCCTCCTCATCGTCATAATCATAGTCGGGCTCACCTGCCAAATAATTTTCAGTACGGTTTGTACTGGCCACATCTCCCACCCTATGCTTTGCTTTTGCTATGTAGTATTTGGTGGGATGCAAAGGATGTAATCAATTCGACCTAATATGTGGCTGTAGTTTCCTATGCAAACAGTGACCAGTATTATATAATATAATTCATCAAGTTTTAACCCATCTCAACCACACTTCCAGACCCATTCCATCTCCATCACACACTTCTCACCCTCTCGCACTCAGTCAACAGGTCCAACTCCCTCTCGGAGCCTGTCTCAGCGGCTCACAGCCGGAAGGGTAACACCAGGGGGAGAAATAGAAGGACTCCTCTCACTACTCCCGAGAAGCGTGGGTCTTAGAAAAAAGCCATACCTGTGGCTCGCGGACTATATATATAGATTTTTAAACTCTGCAGAGCGTGTACTCCCGTAACCACAAGATCACTATCATCAGCGGTGCCCCGCCTAAGCTGATTCCGGCTGCTTTCTAACCGGTGTGATTCAGTACTGGGACATCCCGGATAGGAACCACCGGCACACTAAGACTGTGAGACATAGTACCGGGCCTCCGAGGTCACTATGTTGTCTAAGGAGGGTGTGGGTCTCCACGCCCGTGCCTCCCGACACTATCTGCTAACCACCTAGTAGTAGTGGCACCGTCGTAGCTGGTCAGACATCCGTCTACCGCCCATACAAGAGCGAGTGGTGAGCACGTAAGTCCCAAGGTTCCGGTCCTCAAGAGATATCAGGTCCTAGGGGGATCAGACAGGATTATCTTCCCTTATGGATTACAACAGTCCGTGCTACAACAGCACCTTCTACCCGGGGCTTCGCTCCACGAAGGTTCTCACCCCCGGGATCTCCTTATGCCTCACAATGTGCCCGCCACAAGCACCTCACACGGGAATGCCCAGAACACATTCCCCGGCAAGACTCGCCCACATGGCTTGTCGTAGAATCCTGTCCGACCGACTCAACCCTCACCACACACCCAAGACGCACGCAGCACTCTCCCCGAGTAAAGTGGCACTACGTGCCTTAACCATATAACCATACTCCCCACCACGCATCATCATCGCACAGATATAAGCGTAGTAGAAGTAAAGCATCATAAGTAGAATAAGCAAGCGTCTAGCCTATCAGCAGGTGTGCAG
>JALGXP010001980.1:0-10806 GCA_023333625.1 Bothriochloa decipiens | reverse complement strand
GACCAATTTATTAGAGCACAAGCACATAATCCGCCATTAATTCAGCAAATCATATGATTGAGACCTAATAAACCCGGTAGTCCGTGAAATCTCGAAGGATTTCAAACTTTTCCGACACGACCAAGATCATAATAGTTTAGCGGTTCCATTCACAAGTACACAGTTCGCACATAGTTTTAAAACATCATCGGAGTACGAAATAGAGTTATTACAAACCAGTTCAGTTTCAAATAAAAGCGGAAGTGATTTAAGTTCAAATACCACACACACACAGTTGAAATATAGTGCCAGGTCCTTGGTTCACATCCAGCAAAAGCATCAAGTAGAGAAGAGTGACCATGCCCAAGGTCTAGTCATCGCCCAAGGCGGGATAGAAACAGTTCTGACAATAACCATAAAGCATCTCACCATCTGCAAAAACATGGGAAATAAAACCCTGAGTACGAGGATGTACTCAGCTAGACTTACCCGTCATAAACTAAAATAAAAGACTCCAAGGAGTATGCAAGGCTGTATAAGTAGGATAGCTGACTCATTTAAAATTTGCGGAAAAGCTTGCATTAAGAACAATTAATAAGAACCTTCTAGCAATGTATTTTAATCTGATTATCCTTATCATGCTACATTAGCACCTGTACTAAACAAGCATGGTAATAATTATTCAACAGCAAGTAACCATTTCCGGTTGAGTATCTTTCAGTCTCAACAGCTCAACCCTCTCACCTCTTGTTCAAGTTCTTACTACGATGCCGCTGCTCAAGTCAAGTGTTCACTGTCCAGGAACGATGGCGATTATAATCGATTACTAACCAGCTGGCGGGTACTCCTCACACAAACCACACTCACCAGCCACGGTGAGCTACAGGTCACCGACATCCAATTCAGGAAAAACGCGAGATCAACAGGTACCATCACATCCGGGCACCGTCCGGCTGCCAGCAGGGCGCACCATGCTATATTCAGGCCTTACAACCGCGTAACCCGTGGTCCCCCATCTTCACCAATGCGATGCGTACAGCAGGTCGACTCCCGGCCCAAATCAAAATTAGGCTTCGCGGTCGGAACGACTTATCCTTCCAGCTAAATGTGAGGCATAAATTCAATATGACTTGAGGACGTACAACGGACGGGGTCCTAGTTCGACACAGACGGGATAAACCACATTGAACCTCCAGTTCATTCTCAACTCCAATCCCGCCCGGTCTCGATTTATTATCACCACATGGTTATCCAAGATAACAATGTATTCAACCATCCGAGTTACCACCTATAACTCGCGGATGACAGGAAATCACCCGACTTCTACCGATCTAGTTAAGCAGGGCTAAGCATATATCGTACCTGAACCTAACAGGGTTGAAGTATAAACAGTGGCAAGGAATATAAGTAATGCAGCAACGGTATAAAACAACGCCTATAACTTAATGCAGCAAACAAGTAAAAGACTCAAGTTAGATATTTTGCAAACCACAGGGAGAATGCTCCGGGGCTTGCCTTTCAGAAAAGCACTTGGCTGATGGTCGGGACACTCTGGCAGATCAGCTTCGGGATCCTCTTCTGCTGCTGCTTCCCGCACCAAAGCTTCCTGTTGGTCTTCCTCTCCTGGTGCTCCGGGAACTACTGTCGCGAGCTCTGACGATCCTGTATGATGCATAGTGCGTATGAATACCGTGCATACATATAAATACAATGCTGATGATGATGGTAAATGAATGCTCAACTAAGATGAATAATATGATATTTGAAAACATGTATGATAAGCACATGTCATCCGCATTCTCTTCTACCGATAAATCTCCCATTAAGCCTCGCATTAAAACTTACTCGCACACTATAAGGAATTATAAACAACTATTATTTTGCACACTACACTCTACTGAACCACAACCAACAGAAGATCATACATCTCATGAATAACATAAAAAGCATTTTTACACACATGAAATGATAACTCTAAAGCATTAATTATAAACGAAAGAAATCAGGGTATAACTACAACATGGCTTTAGACTACTCAGAAAATTCTGTAAAAATTGCAGAAGCTTAATCATACCAATTAAAGACTACCATAAAAATTTCAAGTCAAAACAGTAAGTACTTTATCCTGCACAAAAATGACAAGGCAGCACAATTCCATGGGCATAAAATACTTTGTACATAAAAGTATATCAAACAACAGATCTCAGAACATAATTAGCTCCAGATTGACATAAAAACACTCTCCAAAAAGTTTCATGCACAAATTCCTTATACATTATTTATTATGAATTATTTATCCTCACATGAAAATTGGCACCATAACTAGACATAGAAAAATTTACATATGACATAGCCTAACAACATTTTTCACAGGTAGAGCATGACATAAGAAAACCAACAAACTTGGTCTCACATTTTTCTGAGCAACAGAGAATTAGTTATGCATTTCCTAAGATAAATACAATTAATAGAGATAAATAAAGCTATACCGAAAAGTTTCACAAATTCCACATTTCATATTTTTCATGCATAGATCATCTCATAAGAAAAATACTGCAAGTTGAACCAACTCATTTGGATGAAAAATGAGCAAGTTATGAATTTTCAAAGTTTAAACTGAAATCTGAAATCAAATCTGAAAAAGAAAAAGGAAAAACCACTTTACACCGGGGACCCTAGCATTACCAGAAACTAACCAGGCCCTATTAAGAAAATCGCTGAGTCTGGCGACTTTGCGCTAAAGTCCGGGAAAGAACAGGAATCCTGCCCGAGGTCCTCACGGCGGTGGATGGTCGTCGGCGTCGGGATTCCTCGCCGACGGCGAGGTCTCCGGGCGAGCCACGGTGACCAAAAGACTCAACTCATCAAAGCGGGCGCATTGGTGTAAAAGATGTGAACTGGGAGCGAGGTTTGGACCGACGGCGACGAACAGCGGCGGACGGCGGCGAGGGTTCACGGTACGCCGGCCATCTCGGGCCACGGCGGGGCAAACGGACCAGCCTAAAAGCTCTAGCAGACCAAGATGGTTCGAACGGACTAGCTCAAGCGAGGAATGGATGGCCGGAGCCATGTCGGCAATGTACGCCGGCGAGCGGCGGCGCGAATCCGCGACGGCGGATGGCCAAATTCGTCGGGCTCAGACGCTAATCGACCTCATGAACTACTCCAATCGGTTCTACTCGATCAGACGGACACGATTCACTAGCTAATTGAGAGAGAGAGAGGTCGCTGGGCACGGCGGACCGTGCGGCGGTCGGGCGGCCATGACCGGCGAAGGAGAAGAAGGTCGATTCGACCTCTACCTTGGGTCTCGGTGGTAGGAGAGGTGCGCAGGGTGTGGCCAGAGTCGAGGCGGAGCGATTGGCGAGTCCTCGGCAAAATGTGTTCAGTCTACGGGGTACGGTGGCGTGCGAGCTCTCGGCGGCGGCAATGGCGGGTGGCGTCCGAGTGCTCGGGCTCGGGTGGAAGATGAAGGGCAAGGATTCGTCTGGTGGCGGAGAAGTGAGGGAGGGAGAGGCTGACGCGGTCGGGGCGACTTGAAACGGCCGCTCGAGCTCGGACCGAGGCAGTGCGGCGTCGGAGCTCGTCGAGCGCGTGGCACTCATGCGCGCGGAGCGGGGCCGAGCGAGGGCGCGTGGGCGAGCTGTGGGACCGGGCGAGCGGGGTGCAGGGGATCCGCGTGCGGCGCTCGGGTGCGGGGCCGGAACAGCGGGCAGCGGCAGCGGCCCGGCGTACGGACGCCACGCGGCCGGCGTCGGGTCGGACAGCGTCACGAGGAAGAAGAAGAGAGGAGGAAGAAGAGACTGTGCGGTGGGTCCCACTGCGCCAAGATTCGTGCAGACTTGATGAACCCCATATTTTCCAAAATAAACCGAATTTGAAGAAACTCATAAAAGATGAAATGTTCCTTTTGATGAGTAGAACATTTCACTTTTAAACATCAAAACCTAATTCTGCCTAGAATTTGAATTTCAAAAATGGGGATTTAAAATTAAAAGAAAATCATTTTTACAAACTGTTTTTGACATTTTTGACCCACTTCCAAGCCTTTTCATGAAATGACCCCAAAATAAGTTTTGCTCCAAATAATTTTCTCTACAAACTTCATTTAACACTCAACCTCAAACAAGCAACCCTTCATAAAGTTCTAGTTCAAGTCAAGATGTGCACATATATAAACCTTATCATTTCATGTAACAAAAATGATGCAATTGAGATGGTTATGCTCTTAAAGTGCAATATGATGCATGCTTAACACCAGAGTGTTACAGCCCTTCCCCCCTTAAAGAAATCTCGTCCCGAGATTTGAGTAGACTAACCATTCTTTATGAAAATCGGGATATACTTCTTTTAAATAGTCCTCGGTTTCCCAAGTGGCATCGTTCTCATCATGATTGCTCCAAGAAACCTTATATTGCCTGACCACACGATTTCTGGTCACTCTGTCTTTGACATCTAGAAGTCTCATAGGTTTCTCTTCATAAGTTAAATCTGAACTCAGCTTAATGTCTTTAACTTTAACGGCTTCCTCGGTTGGAACACGTAGACATTTCTTGAGTTGGGATACATGGAAAACAGGAAATACTGCACTCATCTCTTCAGGCAGTTTGAGCTTATAGGCCCACAATCCTTTTCTTTCCACTATCTGATATGGACCAACATAACGAGGTGCAAGTTTTCTTTTAACACCAAAACGTTGCACTTTCTTCATAGGAGAGACCTTCAGATACACATAATCACCAACATCAAAAGTTAGAGGTCTTCTTCTCTTATCGGCATAACTTTTCTGTCGAGATTGTGCAGCTGCTATGTGTTGTTGAATTGTTCGAACCTACTCTTCAGCTTCTTTAACAAAGTCAATACCATAATATCTTCTTTCTCCAGGTCCTACCCAATTCACAGGCGTTCTACACTTTCGACCATACAGTGCCTCAAAAGGAGCCATCTGTATACTCTCTTGGTAACTATTGTTATAAGAGAATTCTGCCAAAGGTAACCATTTCTCCCATGAGCCCTTGGATGATAAGACACAAGCTCTCAGAAGATCTTCAAGAACTTGATTCACTCTTTCTGTTTGGCCTGAGGTTTGAGGATGATAAGCTGTACTATGATTCAGCTTTGTCCCAAAATCCTTCTGCAAATGTTCCCAGAAATGAGCAGTGAACTGAGATCCTCGATCAGATACAATCGTCTTGGGAATTCCATGCAAACGGATAATCTCCCTAAGATAAATATCAGCATATTGAGGCGGTCGATAGTCTGTCCGAACTGGAATAAAGTGCGCACTCTTGGTAAGTCGATCCACGATTACCCAAATAGAATCATGCCCTTTTTGAGTGGTGGGAAGGCCAGTAATGAAATCCATACTGATATCTTCCCATTTCCATTCAGGAATCGGCAACGGTTGAAGCATTCCGGCTGGCTTCAAATGAACAGCCTTTACGCGACAACAGATGTCACACCGTGCGACATAAGCGGCAATCTCCTTTTTCATTTTGGTCCACCAATAGCGAACCTTCAGATCGTGAAACATTTTACTACCACCAGGATGAATAGATAACTTTGATAAGTGAGCTTCATCCATAATTTGATTTCTGAGTTCTCTATCTTTTGGTACGACCAGACGATCATCAAACCATAAGATTCCCTTCTCATCTACTCGGAAATGCTTGAGCGGTTGTTTCAACATTTTCTCCTTGATATGACCTATACCCTTGTCAGTTTTCTGACCTTCGATAATCTTGCTTTCAAGCGAGCAATTAATTTGGATGTTACGCAGCACAACAGGATGCATGAGGCTAAAATCATCTGCTAACAATGGTTGAATAGCATGACAATGTGATTTTCGACTCAACGCATCTGCGACTACGTTTGCTTTGCCCGGATGATACAAGATCTCCATATTGAAGTCCTTAATAAACTCCATCCATCGATGTTGTCTCATGTTCAACTCGAGTTGAGTGAAGATATACTTTAGACTTTTGTGATCAGTATAGACTTTACAGAAGTTACCCAACAAATAATGCCTCCAGATTTTTAGAGCATGCACAACAGCTGCTAGCTCCAAATCATGGGTTGGATAATTCACTTCGTGCTTCTTTAACTGACGTGAGGCATAAGCTATGACTCTGCTTTCTTGCATAAGCACACATCCCAAGCCTATTTTCGATGCATCGCAATATACATCAAAAGGTTTTCCCAAATCTGGTTGCGCAAGAACAGGAGCAGTGGTCAACAATTCCCGCAAGGTACGGAAAGCTGTTTCACACTCCTCTGTCCAGACAAACTTCTTCTCTTTCTGCAACAGATTTGTCATGGGTTTGGCAATCTTTGAGAAATCCGGAATGAAACGACGATAATACCCGGCTAGACCAAGAAAACTCCGAACTTCATGCACAGAAGTCGGCGCTTCCCAGTTCATAACCTCTTGTACTTTGCTCGGATCTACGGAGATTCCCTCATCAGATAGGACATGGCCAAGGAATTGAACTTTCTTGAGCCAAAACTCACACTTGCTAAACTTAGCATACAGCTTATGTTCCCTAAGCCTTTCTAGAACAATCCTCAAATGCTCGGCATGATCATCTTCGTTTTCTGAGTACACCAAGATATCATCAATGAACACCACCACAAATTTGTCTAGCTCCGGCATGAAGACCGAATTCATCAGATACATGAAGTATGCAGGAGCATTTGTTAAGCCAAAGGACATAACAAGATACTCATATAATCCATATCTGGTAGAAAAAGCGGTCTTAGGCACATCTGCTGGTCTAATCTTGATCTGATGGTAACCAGACCTAAGATCAATCTTGGAAAACACTCTCGCCTTGGACAACTGGTCAAACAGAATGTCAATTCGGGGTAACGGATACTTGTTCTTAACGGTGACAGCATTGAGTGGATGATAATCCACGCACATCCGTAGAGATTTGTCCTTCTTGTTCACAAAGATAGCAGGACAACCCCATTCTGACACACTAGGACGAATAAGACCCTTGTCCAACAAATCCTTCAACTGATTTTTGAGCTCTGCCAATTCATTTGGCGGCATCCGATATGGTCTCCTAGAAATTGGAGCAGTGCCAGGCAATAACTCAATGCGAAACTCAACATCTCTATCGGGTGGAAGACCCGGAAGCTCTTCAGGAAAAACATCCGGAAATTCACACACGACAGGAATTTCGGGAAGAGGGGTCACACGAGTAGAATAGGTCACACTCTCTAGCTTAAACTTTCGAGGTAATGGCACTTGAAAAGTACCCTCCCCAAGAGGATTTCTGATAGATAGCATCCTATTACCTGTATCGATCACAGCACCCCAGAATTTCATCCAACTCATTCCCACGATGACATCCACTCCTAAGCCAGGTAGAACTATCAAGTTCAACCGAAACCTCCACTTATCTAGGTCTAGGGTTGCACCCTGAACTATCTGCTTAGTAGTTATATCAGCCCCAGCTGAACTAACTTTGAATTCAATACTCAATTCAAGTATCTTTTGATCATGCTTCTGTGCAAATGCTTGACTCATGAAAGAATGCGATGATCCAGAATCAAACAAAACAGCGGCAGGGATTTGATTCACAGAAAACATACCCGCAGTCACTGGTTCACCAGCAAGAATTTCCTCAATCGAGGTGTTGTGCACTCGAGCTTGATATGGGCCCTGCTGCTTCCTAGGAAAAGGGCAATAACGAGCAAAGTGCCCTGCCTGGTTGCAGTTGAAGCAAGGTCCATTGACAGGTGTCTTGTTAGCACCGGTCAAGTTGCTCTGTACTGGTTTCCCCTGTGGAACAGGAACTTTGAATGCTCGGGGATGCTTCTGCAGATTCTGAGCTGGATAATTGTTATGCCTTTTCTGCTGCGGGGGCCTGAATCTCGCACCAGACATCGGTGGACGAAACGGCGTACGGAAAGCAGTTGGGGCTCTTGACTGAGAAGAACCACCTCCATCATGAGCTCTCTTGCGATTTTTACCGGCAGCATGAACATTGTTACTATTTTCTTGCATAATACAATCATTCAAGAAGTCATTGAAAGTAACACGGGCAGAAGTACTCATAGTTTTCATCAACTTGGAACTCAAGCCTCTCTTGAAGCTAGCTATCTTATTCTCATCAGTGTTGACAAACTCAGGAGCATAGCGACTCAAATTATTGAAGGCGTGCAAATACTCCTTCACATTGCGAGTTCCCATAGTGAGCGACAGAAACTCAGTCTTTTTCATAGCCATCAGACTGGGAGGAATGAAATTTCCTCGGAAAGCATGTGCAAAGCGGTCCCAAGTAATTGGAACACCCTGCGGAAAGGTGGTGCGATGTTGCTTCCACCACGTCCCTGCTTGTCCCTCAAGCTGATGGGCTGCATACTCCGCCTTCAGCTCTTCTGTCAACCTTAGAAGACGAAATTTATCTTCCATGGTATTGAGCCATTCATCTGCCTCAAGTGGCTCAGGAGCATCCTTAAACACAGGAGGTTTAGTGTCCTGAAACTCCTTGAAGCTGCTGTATTGATTTTGTTGATGACCCTGGCGAACATCGCGGGCCAAGTTCTCGCGAAGAAGCTGCTCTACATTGCGCTGGCTGCCCAAGAATTGAGCAAACAGCTGCTCCGCATTGGTCAAAGGTGGGGGTGGCACACCACGAGCAGTGTTATCAGCACCCTCTTCAGATCCACCATTGCCATTAGCACCCGAACCACTACGTGTAACCGGCATCTGCATATTTCAGCAAGAAGTATGTATCAGGTGAATGTTGTCATAATGAGAGGTGAATGTAAAAATCATGCCAAACTGAATTTATCGAGGGAAATAAATTCGCACAATAAATAGAGGCACAATAATTCCAATTTTTTCACGTCACAACCTCACTAGTAATATTACTGCGAACCATCGCAAAACGTCTTACAACATCCATAAATTTGCCAGCATACATACACTGGACTTTTAAAAGTTGTACGGACATCACCACCTCAACACCATGTTCCAACCTTACATCAAAGTCTCGATATCGAGCAAAAGGGTTACATGACCACCTGACAGGGACGCAAAAGAACAGCTAGAGACTAACGATCCTCAGCAAGGCTACTCTCCATTGTTGCTACTCTCACTGGAAGCACTGTTCATAGCCCTCCTAGCTGCTACTAAGGCTGCTCTCAGCTGACGGATCTCCTCCTGCTTCCTGTGCACCTCCTCGTGAAGGCTAGCATTGTAAGCACGGACCTCCTCCACGTCCTCTAGCACCTGCTGCTGGCGGATGCTAAGACGACGGAACTCGGACCAGGCTTCATCCCTAGCCTGAGCCATCTTCTGGCTCTCCAACACAACCTTGTCTCGATGATGAGACACACGGGCTACCTCCTCTTGGGAGCGCTGAAGCTCACGAGTCAACTCACGCTTCTCCTTGCGTGCATCAGCTCGAGCATCCTTGAACTCCTCATTTAGACGAAGTGCCTTAGTCTCCATGTTGACATAGGCCCCCATCACGGCAAACATAGCACTCATAGCAGGCGTGCTGCTACCCTGTGCCTCCTCAGGACCAGCCTCTAGTGGGTTTCCCTCAGCATGTGGCCACCTAGAGAAACGGTGAGCAATGGGGAACACTCCAGGAAAAACCTCGGCAAGCGCATGAGGTATCTCCTCCATCAGGTGCTCCACCACGGCAAAGGCTGCAAACGTGGCACCTGTCTTGGCAGTCTTGCCCGCACCAAAACAGCGACACCCAACCCAGTGGGGATCACCATCCAAAGGTGGGACTACCTCCACACGTGTCTCTCCATAGTTCACCAAATCATCCTTGTCCCAGTAGTAGTGAGGCTCCATGCCCACCGTATACCCAGCATTGCAGAGAATCCTCCAAAGAAGGCTAGGCATGGCGTGCTCCTCTAGAAAAGTGTCCACCTCCCTTGGTGCCGACTCACGGACAGCCAAAGGACCACGGGGCGCTCTTCCTCCAGTGGACTTACGAGCAGTCTGCTTGGTTCTCGCCATCTGTTCAAAAGTTGTATATCCCATAAGTTATAATTTTAAAGAAAAGAAACAATTTAATTATAAGGGAAGAAACCATGAATGTATGAATGAGCAAATTTAACCATGATGCATGCACGTACATACGTCCTCACGAACTAATAATCTAACGCTCTATGCGGTGGCATACATCGTTCTCTCATTATACGTAACTACTTCGTTCTACCGTTCGCGGTTAGTGTACCTGCAGAAGATTCATTTCAGCCCATATCCCATATGAATGCAATTCGACGTAAAAATTCATGCACCTTTCGAACAAGGTGAAAACACCGATTACTTACTACCCCAACAGTCGCGCAGAAGACGACACCGCCAGAAGACGGTCCCAACATGGGATACCTTCATATAAACATGTGTGCAACATGTAAATAATCCGGCATCAATAAGCACTCCCCTAGACTGGCATTTGCATCCAATCATGCTCTCACAACTCACACTTACCAGGGCGTAGAGGTAATTTTGATCCATACATTACCATTCAAGTGAATGGCACCCACACGAATCCGCCATTGTATGGGCAACGGCAAAATAACAAATATGATGCAATTTCCCCCAAGTCAGTACTTAATTAAGCCACCTGAATCCTATTGGGCATAAAGGATATGACCACTGGCACACTCTAGTTTTCAAAACCATAGATTTGAACACCAATACTTTTTGTAAATACTTTTCGCAAACCAAAAACTCTTTTATTTTAAATACTTGTGAACAGTAAAACGCTAAACATGCTCCGATGCCAGCTGTAACAGAACCGACCAATTTATTAGAGCACAAGCACATAATCCGCCATTAATTCAGCA
>JALGXP010001979.1:0-10806 GCA_023333625.1 Bothriochloa decipiens | reverse complement strand
GGGCCCGGTACTATGTCTCACAGTCTCAGTGTGCCGGTGGTACCTATCCGGGATGTCCCAGTACTGAGTGGTAGGGTGGCATCGCACCGGTTAGAAAGCAGCCGGAATCAGCTTAGGCGGGGCACCGCCGATGATAGTGATCTTGTGGTTACGGGAGTACACGCTCTGCAGAGTTTATGAATCTATATATAGTCCGTGAGCCACTGGTATGGCTCTTTCCTAAGACCCACGCTTCTCGGGAGTAGTGAGAGGAGTCCTTCTATTTCTCCCCCTGGTGTTACCCTTCCGGCTGTGAGCCGCTGAGACAGGCTCCGAGAGGGAGTTGGACCTGTCGACTGAGTGCGAGAGGGTGAGATGTGTGTGATGGTGATGGAATGGGTTTGGATGTGTGGATGAGATGGATTAAATTTGATGAATTATATTATATAATATTGGTCACTGTTTGCATAGGAAACTACCGCCACAGGTTAGGTCGATTTGATTATATCCTTTGCATCCCACCAAATACTACATAGCAAAAGCAAAGCATAGGGTGGGAGATGTGGCCAGTACAAACCGTACTGAAAATTATTTGGCAGGTGAGCCCGACTACGACTACGACGATGAGGAGGAGTAGATGTCTCGTTCCTACGCTCAGGCTTCTTTTTGGAGATTTTATTGTACTTCCGCCTTCCGCAGCTGCCCCAGAAGCTGCTGCTACTCTGATGATTCCGCCAGCGTGGCGATGAATTATTTATGTAATTCCCCCTAATTGTAATCTTTTGTACGATGTATGGATCCTGTATCGACTACTGCGGGATAATGAGATGGTTTGATGCTTCAAACTATTATATTATCCGCCATTCTGTGTGTTTTCCCTTCGTGGAAAATTGAGGATGTTTCAGTTGGTACCAGAGCCATGCTTGACCCTAGGACGAGACCCATAGGATTGGACGATAGAATTAGGAAAATCTTGAAATCTCTCGGTTATACACTGACCATTGCATACGCTTTTATGCATGGCTTACCTCTCTCTGCAACTTTTCTAACTTCTTTCTCGTGTCACCTGCAGATGGACCCCAACTTGCCGCTTGGTCCGTTACCGCCAATGGATGTCATTGAGTTCAGACTCGACGGAACGGAGCATGGAGGCTATGCTCACGTGCTTCGCGAGGTTCTCACCGAGTTAGGTGTTCCCATGGAGAACGTCGAGTATCTTTGCCGCGGCAAGCCCACCCTTGAAGGAGGCATCGAGGACTACAAGGCAGCCCACATCAACGTGCCTGCAAGCATAAACCTGCCCGAAGTTACCGCCTTCACTGACTTCGCCTTCGACAACGACACCGACATGTGTGTTCAGACCGTTTCGCGCCAGTCACTCCGTACTGTGCTACGCAACGGAGCTGACTATATGAAGGAAAGTCGCTTTCGTCTGCTTCCTCGTGCCCTCGATGATCAGCAGGGTACTTGGGGAGAGGTCATCTACATCGAGCAGAATACCAGAGTCGACCGCAACCCCTGCCACCGCGCCTCCATGATGTACATGCAGTGCCAGGAAATGTACATTGCTGAGTTGGAGCGAAAGGGACGCCGTGATCGTCGCTACCTGATGGAAGTTGATGAGAGGATCAGCAAGTCGGAGGCTAAGGAAGCGGCATGGAAGCAAAAGATTGCAGATCTAGAGCGTGAGATAGCACGCAAAGAGCTCGTTCACCAGGATCAGATCACTAGTTTGATGAGCGAAATGGATAAGCTGCAAATACACAACAGCCAACTCAACAAGAACATCTGGGAGCTTGAGACCACTATGGCTGAGAAGAACGAAGACATTGCAAAGAGATTCCAGGAAAAGAGTCAAGATGCTGCCTACAGGGACAAACTCCGTGAGCAGTGCAAGGCTCAACGTGGGAAGCTGCTACAGGAATACACCCTTGCTAGCTACAACCAGGGACACTTGATCAACTATGTCCATAAGACGGTATACCTCATGGATAAGCTCAAACGCACTGTGGAAGCTTGGAAGAGGTCAGATCGTAAGAGGGTCAGAGAGTACGAGGAGTTGCAGGATGAGCTTCCCTTACATGGCCGTAAGAGGGTCAGGGTTGAGACATTTGAGCTAGGGCAATCTCGCCTCAACTTGAGTGGATGTCCCACCACTGGACTTAGTGGACAGGCAGTGTCCACCCCTCAGCTCGAGGAGGCCCGTCGCTATGTCTCTCGCCTTCAGATGACTGACGAGCAGATCCAGGCTTCTGGCATCAGTATACCTCCCACAGCTTACAGTTTGGACCAGCCTCTAGAGATGGTCTAGAGTAATATCAGGTCAGGAGGTTATGAGCCCTGTATGGCCAAGTGACCAGACTCACCATGATGCTGAGTAGTTGTCCACCCCTTTTTGTTAGACTACCTGCGTGTAGTACGTTTCTCGCGAGTCTCCAAGCGTAGCCGCTAAAGACATCGCCATGTAACCTCCCTGATGTAATGAATGGTTTGGTTTTTATCGCATCTTAATGGATCTTCATGCTTCTTCATCTGAATGTTAGATAAATTAGCAATGTTTTAAAATTATTTCAAAATAGTATATCTTTAATGTCAAAGTTATATTAAGCGCGTATGCCCTAATCTAAGGTTTCTGTTGAGCAGGATGTCCACTCGTCGTGCCAGCCGCCTGAGAAACCGCTCTCCTTCACCCGTGCTCGCCAGGGGCCGCGGACGCAGAAGTGGTCGTGCACGCGTTGGTCGCATACCCCTCGACCTTGAGGAGCCACCCCGCGCTGCCACCCCACGACCTGCACACCCATCGCCACCACCGGTAGTTGAGCCAGAACCAGCTGCCGGAGGTGTGGCTGGAAGACAGCCCTAGCCTGCTGCTGAGCCCGAGCCTGCCGTAGGAGGAGATGCAGCTCCACCACCACCTCCCGTGCCACTCTTGGTGGATGTGATGGCCCAGCAGACCGAACTTCTTCGAGTCTTAGCTGAGAGCGTGCTGCACCCCCAGCACCGGGAGCCCCGCGATGATTTCTACAAGAAGCTGGAGTTCTTTCTCAAGCTGAGGCCCCCGACGTTCGATGGCACCAACATCGACCCTATCGCTGCTGATGATTGGCTTAAGGAGATTGAGAAGAAGCTGGACTTGACCACCTGCACTGACGAGGAGTGCGTTGGCTTGGCAGCTCACCAGCTTGTGGGTGCTGGACGATCTTGGTGGGACAGCCTCTGCGAAACCCACCGAGACCCCGCTAACATCTCCTGGGATGAGTTTGTGGACGAGTTCCGCGCATTCTTCATCCGTGAAGGTGCGCTGGAGAAGAAGGAGAACGAGTTCCGCAACATCTCCATGGGAGCTGACAAGGTGCATGAGTACACCACCCGCTTCACCAACCTGCTACGCTATGCACCCGTCTCAGTGGTGAACTCTGAGAAGGAGAAGATGTACTACTACCGCAAGGGCTTGTCTAGCCGTATCAGGCTCTCTCTCTCAGGCACCAAGAGCCACACCCTTCGTGACCTGATTGACAGGTGCATGGAGATTGAGAAGGACCGCGACGAGGTTTTCGCGGAGAGGGAGGCGCTTGGCAAGAACAAGAAGCGCCGTACTGAGGGCACCTCCCGCGCACCTGCCCCACGGAGGTCGCGTGGTGAGACCTCTCAGCCTCCTTGCTCTCGCTTCGCCCAGGGAGCGGCTCACGGTTCGAGCCGGGGCGGTGGTACCCACACCAGCAACTACCCTCGCCCTGCTCAGGACCGCCAAGCATACGCTCGTGCCGCACCTGGAGGTAGCACGTGGAGGTCCGCCGCGCCAACCCCCACAGGCGGCATGACCTACATTTGCTTCGCTTGTGGCCAGCCAGGTCACAAGGCAGCCGAATGCCCAAACAAGGCTGCACCAGCTACACCAGCGCCCGCCAGGCAGAACCAAGGCACCCCGCACAAGCAGATGCCATCCGGAGCGCCCCGTGGCCGCCTCACCCACATCTCAGCAGAGGCTGCCCAGAGTGCCCCCGACGTGGTGTACGGTATGTTTTTAGTGCATGGAGTTAAGGCATCCGTGCTGTTTGATTCAGGTGCTACATGTTCATATATATCCTCCAAGTTTGCTCGAGAGCACCTCATACCTGTCACTCCACGAAAAGAAACCTTATACACTAGTTCACCCTTGGGCAACATTTGTTGTACCAAAATGTGTAAGGGAGTAAGTATCACCATTGAGGGTCTTACCTTTCTTGCTGATCTTACCTTACTACCCTTCGAAGGCCTAGACGTCATTCTAGGGATGGATTGGTTAACCCAGAACAAAGGAGTGATATCTTGCTCACCCAGATTTGTGGATATAACCCATCCCAGTGGCCGTCAGGTCAGATGTGAGCCAAACAAAGGGACAGATATATCCATGCTGTGTGCCTTAGAAGAGAAGTCACTGGAGGAAGTGCCCGTAGTTTGCGAGTACCCGGACGTCTTCCCGGAAGAGCTACCAGGAATGCCACCGGACAGAGATGTTGAGTTCGTGATCAACCTGATGCCTGGTACGAGTCCGATTGCCAAGCGACCCTACCGAATGGCAATTGACGAGCTTAAGGAGCTTAAGAAACAGCTTGAAGAGCTATCCGAGAAAGGGTTCATTAGGCCCAGTGCCTCGCCCTGGGGATCTCCTGTGCTGTTTGTTAAGAAGAAGGATGGAACGCAGAGGATGTGCGTTGATTACCGGAACCTGAATGCCGTAACTATAAAGAACAAGTATCCTTTGCCGAGGATAGATGACCTGCTTGATCAGCTTCGTAATGCCAAGTACTTCTCCAAGATCGACCTCAGATCAGGATACCATCAGATGAAGATCAGAGAGGAAGACATTCCTAAGACAGCATTTGTCACCAGATATGGGCAGTATGAGTACACCGTCGTGTCCTTCGGCCTTACGAACGCGCCGGCTTATTTTATGAACATGATGAATAAAGTGTTCATGCAGGAGCTGGATAAGTTCGTGGTGGTCTTCATTGATGACATTCTTGTCTATTCTGCCACCGTCGAAGCGCATGAGCAACATCTGAAGATGGTGCTAGAGAAACTGAGAAAGCATCAGCTCTATGCCAAGTTCAACAAGTGTGAGTTCTGGCTTGAGGAGGTCGCTTTCCTAGGACATGTGCTCAATGCTGATGGAGTGGCTATTGATCCATCAAAAATTGAGACAGTGAAGGAATGGGAGCAGCCACGGAATGTGACTGATGTGAGAAGTTTCTTGGGATTGGCTGGTTACTATCGCTGATTCATCGAGAACTTTTCCAAGATAGCTCGCCCCATGACCAACCTCCTGAAGAAGACCAAAGAGTTTGAATGGACGCCCCAATGCGAACAAAGTTTTCAGACCCTGAAGGAGAAGCTCACCACAACGCCTGTTCTAGCCTTGCCCGACATCCACCAGGACTTTGTGGTCTATTGCGATGCATCTCGCTTCGGGCTTGGTTGTGTTCTAATGCAGAATGGGAGAGTCATTGCCTATGCTTCCCGCCAGCTTAAGGAGCATGAACAGCGTTACCCCACCCATGATCTCGAGCTTGCAGCTGTGATCCATGCCTTGAAGATTTGGAGGCACTACCTGATAGGGAACAAATGCGAGATCTACACCGATCACAAGAGCTTGAAATACTTTTTCACCCAGGAAAATCTGAACATGCGACAGCGTCGTTGGCTCGAGCTGCTTAACGACTACGATGTGGAGATTCTCTATCACCCTGGGAAGGCCAATGTGGTCGCTGACGCTCTTAGCCGCAAAAGTCATTGTCATGCCTTGTTCACCACCGCCTTGCCCAAAGAGTTGCAGGAGGGCATTGATGAGTTACAGATGGAGGTGATACCTCATGGCCTGTTGAATGAGCTTCGCGTACACTACACCCTCATGGATAGGATCCGTGAAGCCCAACGCCAGTGCCCAGAAATTTGGGAGATACACGAACTCCTGACACAAGGCAAGTGCCCAGAGTTCAGTGAGGATGAGCTAGGCACTTACTGGTACAAGGACAGAATTTGTGTGCCTGCCGACCCAGCTATCCGCAACGAAATCCTATCAGAAGGTCATGATTCTAAGTATTGTATCCACCCAGGCAGTACTAAAATGTATGCTGATTTGAAGAAGAAATTCTAGTGGAAGAACATGAAATCAGACATTGCAGAGCATGTTGCTAAATGCGACATTTGCAAACGCGTCAAGGCTGAGCATAAGAGACCTACAGGGCTGCTAAAGCCACTAGATATACCAGAATGGAAGTGGGATAGCATTTCTATGGACTTCATTGTGGGTTTTCCTCGAACCCCGAAGGGCCATGATGCCATATGGGTAATAGTCGATCGCTTGACTAAGGTAGCTCACTTCCTAGCCATCAGGACTGATGCCCGAGTCGGCCAGCTAGCAGATTTGTATGTTGGGAACATTCTAAAGCTGCATGGAGCCCCTAAGAGCATAATATCTGATCGGGGACCACAGTATACGTCCAAGTTCTGGAAAGCCCTGAACAAGTCCATCGGCAGCAAGCTAGATTACAGTACCGCATACCACCCTCAGACAGATGGGCAGACAGAAAGAGTGAACCAGATACTTGAGGATATGCTTCGAGCTTGTGTTCTGAAATATGGGACTGATTGGGAGAAGAGCTTGCCCTTTGCAGAGTTCTCCTACAACAACAGTTACCAGGCTAGCCTCAAGATGTCACCTTTCGAAGCTATGTACGGAAGACCGTGCAGAACACCCTTGATGTGGTCTGAAACGGGTGAAAGATCGTTCTTTGGTCCGGCCACCATTAAGGAGGCCGAGGAAGGAGTCGCTCAGGTGCGAGAAAATCTGAAAATTGCCCAGAGCCGTCAAAAGAGTTATGCCGACAAGAGGCGCAGAGACCTCGAGTTTGAGGTAGGAGACTATGTCTATCTCAAGGTCTCCCCACTTCGAGGGACTGTCAGGTTCTATGTAAAGGGAAAGCTAGCACCGAGGTATGTGGGACCGTACAGAATCAGTGAAAGGATTGGCAAGCTTGCCTACAGAATAGAGTTGCCCCCTCAACTGGCAGGAGTACACCCAGTGTTCCATGTGTCGCAACTGCGCAAGTGTTTGCAGCCGCCAGAGCATCCGATACCCGCAGAGGCACTCGATATTCAGGACACTTTGGAGTACAGAGAGCACCCCGTCCGCATTATGGACAGAACCACCAAGGAAACGAGGAATTCCAGCACGCCATATCTGAAGATTCAGTGGAGTAATCACACAGAACGGGAAGCAACTTGGGAGAAGGAGTCAGAAATGAGGAAGCTCTACCCCTACCTTTTTGAAGAGTAAGTTACGCTCTTGAATCTCGAGGACGAGATTCTCATAAGGGGGTAGGACTGTAACAACCCTAGAAATCTGGATACTAAAAATACGGGCTTTCAAAAATTTTTCTAATGTTTACCAGTGAATGGTGGATGTCATGTAGGAAACCCGCCAATAGTTGCACAAATAGCACTCAACGTTAGCCCAAGCATTGCATTTAATTACCAGAGTTTGATTCGCCTCTTATTCGATTTTATGTGATGTTAATAAAAATCGAATAACCTTTTAATACATGTATATATATATAGGCCTGTTACCGACCCTCGCTCTGGCCCAGCCAGCGGCCCAGCCCCGTCACGCGCTCGACCGCCGGCGCACACGCGCTCGCTCGCGCGCTTGCCCGACCGCCCGCCCGAGCTCGAGGCCCAGCTCGGCCTGCTGCGCTGCTGCCTGCCCGAGCTCGAGGCCCAGCTCGGCCTGCGCCCGCGCGCTGCCGCGTTTCACCCGCGCGCACGCTCGACCGTCTGCCGACCACCGGCCCAACAAGGCGGCCCACCAAGGGCCTGCCGCCGGATGCGCCCGTGCCCCTCCCCTTTCTCTCGCTGACGCGTGGGACCGTGCTGTCAGCTTCCACCTTTTACCATTTCTGTTCGCCGCGCGTCGCGTCCGTCGCACCATTTTTGTGCACCGCGCGCCTCCGCCGTCCGCCCGAGTACGGCCGCGTCCCGCGCCGTCCATCTAACCGCCTTCTTGCGCCGCGCTTCACCGAACCCTAACCCTAATCGTGGCCAGGCACAGCCGCCCGATGGGCATCTTCTGCCTCCGCCGTCCATGGCCGTCCGCCGTGCCTATTTAAAGAGGAGCACCCTGGCCTCTAGGGTTTCCCCATCGCCCCGCCGTCCTTGTGGAGACCCGCCACCAGATCGGTCGAGAGAGAGAGAGAAGGAGGGAGGAGCAGGAAGGAGGCGGAGCTAGAGTGCTGCTGCTGCCGCCGTCCGCGCGCTGAGGAGGACCTGGGAGCGCCGCATACCCACCTCGACGCCCGGCTTCGCTCCCCTGCACCGAGTCGCCACCAAGCCTGCGTCACCTGCCTCGATCGTCGCTGCGCGAGTAAGCATCCCCGCCCTCGCCCTGCTCGGCCATGGCCACCACCAGTACATCGTCGATGTTCTCGCACCCCTTACCCCTGTTTCCTTCCTTACCGTGACCGATAGCTTCGCCGTAGTCTAGAGCACGTTTTTGGCAACCTCTTGGAGCCGGCACGGGCCACAGTTGGAGCCACGCACTTTTGCAGCTCTGGCCTCCCCGGACTCTGGCCGCCGGAGCGTCCGCCGTGGCCGCCGAGCCGCGCACGCCCCGCCGTGCCTCGACTAGCCCCGGTAGTTAGCTCATGGAGATCCTAGCTTCTCCCATCGAAGGGCAAGAAGGAAGATGGAGACCAACGCCCGGTTTCGCCGGCAGATTTGGCCTCGCCGTCGCCAGACGCCGCTGCCGCGCCTCGCTGACCGCCACCGGCTTGAGGGTCAATTTCCCCGAGTTAGAGCACCTAGCCGACCAGCCACGTAGCTCAGCTAATGCTCCGACATTCGTCGAGGGTCCGCCCGACGAAGTCGATGGTCGGACCGACGAAGTCGAGGGTCCGCCCGACATTCATCGAGGGTCCGCCCCGACGAGTCGAGGGTCCCATCGACGAGTCGAGGGTCCCATCGACGAGTCGAGGGTCCACCAGACATTCGTCGAGGGTCCACCCGACAAGTCGAGGGTCCGCCCGACATTCGTCAAGGGTCCGCCCGACGAAGTCGAGGGTTCACCCGACGAGTCGAGGGTCCGACCGACGGAGTCGAGGACTGGCTCTAATCGAGGTCCTGCCCGAGTCGAGGACCCAGCTCGAGACCAGAGGTCAAGTCTCGAGGGGCGCACTATTCTCGAGGGCTGCCCCTTTCGTGCGAACAAGTCCGTCTTCGAGGGCATGCCCGTTCACCGGGCGAGGCTTCGATCTCGAGGCCAGTCCGTTCGCCCGAGCGAAGTTCCGTCCTCGAGGGGTCGGCCGACCGCCCCCTTGAGTGTACGGTGCCGACCCAACCCGACCGCACCTTTCCCAGATCCAGGCCCTTCGAGGCCCAGTCGAGAACTGTCGACATCGACCGTTGACCTGGCCCCACCTGTCAGTGACCAGAACCGTGGTCCCCACCTGTCAGCCACTAAATGGACCCGTCGACACTGACGTCAGCATAACGTCAGCATGACGTCAGCACATCCCCAGCTGCACTGTTCCTGCGCGCCACCTGGCCCAATCAGGAGCTGCCACGTGTCAGCTCTAGGTTAACCTGCCCTTTTTCTTTTTCCGAAAATAGAATAAACTTTGGAAATTCATAACTTCTTCATACGAACTCCGAAAAATATGAACCAAGTGTCCAAATTTTCATAAAAATAAGCTCTACGTCATAGGCTTGTGTATGAGTGCATTTGGAGTTATTGAATTTTAATGCTTCTTTGTGTTGACTCTATAGGAGCCGCTAACGCGGCTATTATGTCTCGTTTCAGAGGAGGATCAGCTTGAGGAGGACGACTACGAGTACGAGGAGGAGCTCGGTGACGACTTCACAGGTGCCACACCCCACCCAACCTCATAGATCCTATTACGCATGGCATAATATCTAGTTGCTAGTGCTTTAATTATGAATATCACCTGATGATAGGTTGCATGGTAGAACTGCCTGATGAGCCTTTACCTTGTCGCAACCTTACTCCTGCACACCTGCTGATAGGCTAGACGCTTGCTTATTTCTCTTATGATGCTTTACTTCTACCACGCTTATATCCGTGTGATGATGATGCGTGGTGGAGAGTATGGTCATATGGTTAAGGCACGTGGTGCCACTTTACTCGGGGAGAGTGCTGCGTGCGTCTTGGGTGTGTGGTGAGGGTTGAGTCGATTGGACAGGATTCTACGACGAGCCATGTGGGCGAGTCTTGCCGGGGAATGTGTTCTGGGCATTCCTGTGTGAGGTGCTTGTGGCGGGCACATTGTGATGCATAAGGAGATCCCGGGGGTGAGAACCTTCGTGGAGCGAAGCCCCGGGTAGAAGGTGCTATTGTAGCACGGACTGTTGTAGTCCCAAAAGAGAAGATAATCCTGTCTGATCCCCCCTAGGACCTGATATCTCTTGAGGACCGGAACCTTGGGACTTACGTGCTCAACACTCGCTCTTGAATGGGCGGGAGACGGATGTCTGACTAGCTAGGACGATGCCACTACTACTAGGTTGTTAGCAGAAAGTGTCGGGAGGTACGGGCGTGGAGACCCACACCCTCCTTAGACAGCATAGTGACCACGGGGGCCCGGTACTATGTCTCACAGTCTCAGTGTGCCGGTGGTACCTATCCGGGATGTCCCAGTACTGAGTGGTAGGGT
This sequence comes from Bothriochloa decipiens, assembly GCA_023333625.1. Classification (NCBI taxonomy): domain Eukaryota; kingdom Viridiplantae; phylum Streptophyta; class Magnoliopsida; order Poales; family Poaceae; genus Bothriochloa; species Bothriochloa decipiens. The sequence goes on along the minus strand of JALGXP010001979.1, from coordinate 121 downwards.
GGCATCGCACCGGTTAGAAAGCAGCCGGAATCAGCTTAGGCGGGGCACCGCCGATGATAGTGATCTTGTGGTTACGGGAGTACACGCTCTGCAGAGTTTATGAATCTATATATAGTCCGTG
>JALGXP010000199.1:0-56827 GCA_023333625.1 Bothriochloa decipiens | reverse complement strand
TCTTTACTAACGAGAAATAGCACATTTAAAAAACTATGGGGAAGAAACTGCCATGGAAGACAGAGGAAATGACAAGGATGGGCACAGACCCATTAGTGTGGCAAACCCGTTAGCGTGGTCAGACCAGTCAGCAGTCCAAAGAACAACTCAAATCTCCAAACAACATCAAAGGTCCAGAATCTGACAAATGAAAAATAAGAAAATCTGTTCATAGATATATAACAAAAACCTAAATTATTTAGGCATATAAATATTGCATGTATTCTCATTAATTTAGTTAAAATTAAAAAAAATTGAGTGGCACGTATCTCACAAAATCATTGTTTCTGGGGCGGAGGAGTACGTCTTGCTTCCTCTTTCTCTAAATATTTGTCGTCAAGGTTTGTGTATTTGAGTTTAGTTTAATTATATTTATAGAAAATAAGTAATATTTATGTTTCTAAATAAATTTATTATGGAAATAGCTCCAACGATTTATCTAATGATATTACTCATGTAGTATGAGTAGGCGTTGGAAAGTATTTGAAAAATATTTCATGTGCCTATAATTAGTGGGCCCAATATGAGAAAAGACGTTGAGAGGCATCAACGCGGAGGCATCAGGAGGCATTGGGATGTGTCTGTGGCAGGTAAGTCATATGCGCCGTAACACCTCCCAACACATACAAAATTAAGGGGAATTAGGACTTTAAATAAAAGAGTGGTAATTGCTCCTTTGTAGTTCTTTTTTTAAAAAAAGGGTAAAATGGTACATTTATATTTATAACAATGATTTTTAACTAATATAGCTGGAGTGTATAATTCAAGTAATACAGTTAGATGAAAATATTCTATTAAATTAAAAAAAAGAACTTGTTCTAGGGTTTCATCTGTCGTAGCGACCCGCCGTCGTCTCCACCGCCGGGTTGTGGCGGCATGCCAGGGCGAGGGTAACGTTAGCTGCAGTGGCGTGCAAGAGAGCGAAAGAAACTTTATCACTTGTGTAATTGTTTTAGATGTGATCTTAATCTGGCTCACGATCCTAACCGGCGTGAGAGGAAGATGACTGGCGACTACTCACTTGGTGCCTAGTTGAGAGCAGGTAGGGGTTGGCTGGCGATCCTAATCTGGCTCATGAACCAGCCGGCCTTTGCGCTAGTAGTAGTCATCTTTTTCTCCCGGTGGTGTGGCGGCTAGAAGAAGGTAGAGAGCATGGCGGCGTTGGCGGCGGCGACGACAGCTCGGTGCGGACACAGGTGCTTCTCGCGTCAGGTTGGCGACACCGAGGAGGAGGGAGGAACGATGGCATGAGGCGCAAGTGAGGGCAGGCTGATGATGGCGCCGCGCAAGGGTGAGGGCAAGCTAGTGACGACTATTGCTAGCGCGGGGAAGGCAACCTAGAGTTTCCCATTTGTGAGGTGCTGGGTGCATGGGCGGGCTGGTGGGGATGGTGAGTTGGCTTTGCGAAATGACCATAACGCCCTTAAATAAATTAAATCAACCAAAATAGCTATTTTGTGGAGGCGTTAGGAGGCATTGAAAAGCGTTAGAAAGTACTTCTAAGCATTGTACAAGGGCTCACTAACTAAAATTACTTGGGGCTAAACAACCTATATACAATCTTGAGTCAGTATATGGCTTTCACATGGTAATAACTAACAAACTAATAGACAAAGCTTAGAAAAAACATCAAGAGCTTAGGTTTAAATTCTAGTTCTTTCATTAGTGGCGTCGTATTGTCCCTGTCCTATTTTTTTTTTTGACACTTTTAGCCTTTTGTTCAACCCAATTATATTAGCACAATCAGCCTGAGAACAACAAAATTCACTAGGTACTTTTGGAGTGTACAACAAAAGGTGATTAATGGAGAAAATTGGATAGATATACCTAGTTATACTTGAAGAGCTTCAACTTCAGAATCGTTAAAGGTAGAGCCAAGATAGTGGTCGTTGTAGCCGGGGTAGCTGACACGGATAGTACCAGACAGAATTCCTCCCTTTCCCCACTTCAGTCAATAAGCACACAATGAGTATTTATAGAATTATAAATAGGAAACCAAAGGAATGCTCAAGGAAACATAACAAGCAAAAAGTGTTAAACAAACAATGATTAGTACTGGAACTTTGAAAAAGGATTACACCAATCATGATAATTGTGCAATTTGTTAGTGATAAAACCAAAATAGTCTAATTTGCATTTAGTTGGTTGCATAAGAAAGAAGAGATGTTATAAGTTTGCAAAGCTGAGCAAACAATCATGTCCAGAGCAACAAACTTCATAGCACAATCACAATTTGTATCCAAACTTTTTCCCAAATGCATGGCGCTGCAAACTTTTACTCTATAGTAATGGGCTTCTCAATCCTAAGAATCACTTATTCTAAATTCCTGCTACATCAAGGGAAACTTGATATGACCATGTTCTATTTCATAACACTGTTGATGGTGGTTGTGTTTATCTGCACAGGGAGAGGCAGGGCCATGTGGTCGTTGATATTGTCACTTGTGAGACCAACTCAGAGCAGACCGGAGGTAGCTTATATTGGACAGCTGGTGGTCAAGAAGGGCAACTCGCGTGCTCGGTGGTGCCTCATGTGCATGCGCACAACGCCTCAAGAAGTGTGGCATAGTGGTACCTCGTGCGCGGCCATGGGGCAACTCGAGTAAGATGGCTCGACGATGCCTCACACATGGCATCGTGGCGACAAATCGCACCACCTCCTTGGCTAGTGGCACGCGAGCGTCCTGGGTACCTCGGCCATGAGCATGAGCAGCGGCGACCGAGGTTCAACAAGCTAGGTCACCAGTGAAGGCGATTGAGCTTGTTGCTGTAGACATGGACATATTTTGGCAGACAAGATTCACCTCACGAACACTAGCGCCTAGATTTTGGTGACATCAATTATGTTAGAGTAATAGGCAATTTTCATATCATTTTAACTCTATAAATTAACATTATGATGATGACATATAAAAGATTATTAACCATTGAAATCATGATATCAAATATATCCATGACAATATTAAACATGAGATCAAACATGTGAATATCATCAGCATGTGAACATGATTCATATGGCATAACAGAAATGCATCTCATAACAGCAACAACCACATGGCAACAGATGAAACAATGTGACAGAATTACTGAAATATATAGGCAGTAGCATATGAAACAACATGCCGGAAACACAGAAACATGTAGACATGGCATATATATGATAGCAGAAACAAACACTAAACATCTTATGATACGGCATAACAGAACAAATGAAACACTCATGGCAACGTACGAAACAAATGGGTGAACTACTGAAATATGTAGAAACTGAAAAACGTAAAACGGAAAGGAGATGAACCATTCATACCCTCCCATGCGCTCCAAGGTTCCAGAACCTTGTCCAATTTCCTTCGTCATGTTGTAGGACATGAAGACGGTCTCTCTTCCAGGAAGAAGAGGAAGATGGTGAAGTCCACCTGGAGAAAGACAACGACGACACTCAGGGAAGAAGACGACGACGAACGATGGCGGCGGTTCGGGCAGTCGCGTAGACGCTCACCAAAAACCAAATTGTCGATCCCCCATGCAAGGTCTCAAACGGCAAAGGCTTCGGAGGCACCTGCCCTCTTGCTCCTCCGTGCCCGCGGAGTTACGAGATGGGAAAGCCTTCGTGCAACTGAATCGTGTATTGGAGTATTTGGTGTTCTCGGGTAAGGTCTGGAGTTAGGAAACGAGAGGAGTATATCCTCTCGCAGGGAAGGCCAGAGCGGCACACGCATGAAAGACGGAGAGGCCTCCAGAAAATCAGGACTCAGGCAGGCTAAGAGTTGAAACTCCCATGGTTAGTGGGTGCTAGAAAGTTAAGACGCCCGAGCCCGGCCCGGCCGACAACGCGCGGGCGTGGCACGCTCTTGTCCATTTCTCAACCTCTCAAATTAGATAGACTAATTCCCATCATTTAAGTTGAGTCAACATCCTTTTAACTTCTAATCCTATATAAATAATAATACTTATAGTTACACACCATAAACTTATTGATTTATTGAACGTACAAATGTACCTAACCCATAATAAATCCAACAAATTCTAGAAGAATGTCAAACACTCCACCGATCGGAGCACGGACCCTCGTCGTCGACTACTAGGAAGAGGGGTTTCATTCTCTTTCTCCGTTTACAACGTTGGATGAGAGTGGGTTTTTGCATTTTGGCGGTCACGGAGGAGGAATTCCACACGTACTGTACGTGCGCTATACTAGACATGTTCGTCTTTGTATATTGTGATCAAGCAAATTGATTTGTCTGATGCTAAACAATAGAGACACTTTCGAAGATGGCATTTTTGTATAATATATATACTTTTTCAAAACACACGTATTATTGTCTATGTCATTTGAGTGGAACGTGATTATTTCAATATATGTTGTCTATACATATACTATTGTTAATTATCCGTAAAATATGGACATACATTAGTAGAACCAGAAGTGGATCCTATACGTGCAGATTTTATTTATTTGATTTTTTTTTTTTTGGCCTTGCAGTAGGCGTAGCCCTCAACGTGTGGCGAAACATCTACCGGACGGCAGGCAGCTCAGGTCGGCAGGCTCTTTGTAGTTCGAACAAACAGGCGCGCATGTAACAGACACCCTCCTTTCCGTTGGATTCCTCTGTTTTACTCGTGCCGTGCTCCTTGCCGTCACCGCTCACCCCGCCGTAGCAGGCAGCCAACCGTCACCGGCGACCGGCGTCGCCATCGCCGTCACTCCGCGGTCGACTTGTCGTACGGTGGTCGCTATCCCTTCCCGTCCCTTGAAACGAAAGAAAGCCAAAGCGATCCCCCACCTTTCGGCCACTTTACGCTACGCCTTTTTAATCCCTTCCGCCCTCCGCTTCCCGTTCCCCGCACCCAGCCCCAACCCGCTGCCTTGAGCCTTTCCCGTTCTCCTCTCTCGGTTTGGTCCGGCGGCCATGGCGGAGGAGCAGCAGCAGCAGAGGTGGCAGGATGGCCACCGCCTGTGCGCCAACAACTGCGGCTTCTTCGGCAGCCCCGCGACGCTGGACCTCTGCTCCAAGTGCTACCGCGACCTGTACCAGCACCAGCAGCCGGCGCCGGCGGGCCACTCCGCTCCCGCCGCGTCGGCCTTCCAGCAGCCTCCCTCCTCCTCGGCGGTCGCCGGCGCGGCCGCCGTCGTCTCTCCCGTGCCCGAGCCGGAGCCTCCGGCGGCGGCAAACTCTGCTGCTGCAGGCGCCAAGACAGGCAGCGGCAGGTGCGCCAGCTGCCGGAAGCGCGTGGGGCTGACGGGGTTCGCGTGCCGCTGCGGCGCCACCTTCTGCGGCGTGCACCGGTACCCGGAGCGGCACGCGTGCGCCTTCGACTTCCGCGCCGCCGGCCGCGACGCCATCGCGCGCGCCAACCCCGTCGTCAAGGGCGACAAGCTCAAGGACAAGATCTGAGGGACGAACGACGGTCGACGGCCGGAACGGACGGGTCGTCGGTCGGATTGTACGAACTACGTACTCCAGTGTATTGTACTATTGCTGTAATTGTATCCCATGCGCTCGGTTCGATCGTGTAAGCAAGCTGGCGGTGAAATCGCTGGCCTTGATGATTCAATGAAAAAATCATATGGGAAATGAACGAAATCCATTGGTTTCGAAAAACTCTACATGGTTCCTTAACTTGTTCTAGACTGGAGTGGTCCGAATCGTTGTCCCCGAACAAGTTCCAGATCAGATTTCAACTTTTTTTTTTTTGGGTTTTATGATGGTAGCTCTACAACTGTTGACTCGTTAAAAAGAACTGCTGACGTTCTTGACCGGACGCAGCTCAAGGGAGAAGGAAAAAAAAAAAAAAGAAGCGTACGTTGAGTGGGTCAACCGATGGATGGAAAGGTTTGGGATAAGAACGGGCAGGTGGTGTGCGTCCGGTTCCGGTCCTCGTGACACCAACGTCTGAGCTGCTCTCGAGCTCGTGCTGTCGCCCATGCTGATCGACAAAACAAACCACCTCGGCCTAGAAACTTCGGCATTTCGATTTGTTGGCCGATAGCGACAGGGCCATACATAGGGATTTCCGGACTTCGATTGAAGTTAAGCGTTTGTAAAGCTTGATTAGGTCGGAAGTTGGCACCGTGCAGTTGAGCGCTTCAAGCCCGAAGGCTGCAAAAGTAAGCGCGTTCTAATGTTCTTGGCCAATGCAACGACATTTTTTTTTCTTTTTTTTTTTTCATTCCAAGGAGGCGGCGGCTAGTGGAGGAACAAGAATGTGTCCAAGCAAGTAGAGGCAAAAGGAGTCTGTTTTCTGAATGCTTTTCTCGCTGCTGCCTGCCACCGTTTCTGATGTTGATGTCTTCTTTTTATTATTCATTCAGTGCTTCACCCGTTTGTCTTGATATGCCCATTCTATTCACTCACTTTTGAGTTTTGACAAAGGAATTACGGATCACTCAAGAAGCAAGATTTCAAGTGCTACGTTTAAAAGATCGTCTAAAACAAAATTGAAGTCCCAAACTAACTAGAATCCTATAATCGTGTGCTCTGCGCCATGGCCGTGGGAGAATCTAAGGAGCATTTGTTTCAACGACATAGAACACACGGGAGCTACGCAGTGCACCTTCTAGCTAGCTACCTATACCTCCTAGTACAGTGGTAGCAAGTCGTATGAGCTTGTAGCTCCTCCGGGCCCGTGGCCACGAAAGCATGAGTTGATCAGGACAGAGGAACAGCGCCGAAAGAGAAGAACAAACTTTTACCCTCCTCCGCTCGTATCCGGGGCATCAGCAAAAGGAACAAATGCACGCCGTGCTGCAGGTCTGGTCAACCAGAATAATGGCAATGCTTATTACTATTACTAGGCTGAGCATCAGATGAGATCTTTTACTCTTTGTCAGATGTGACTGTAAATTCTTCTTCCGTCGTTCCTCCACGTAACCGCTAGCTGCTCCATCGTTGTATTGCACGGAGACAAGAAATGCATTCGCGCGAGATTGTAAAAAAAAAAAAAAAATGCTTTCGCGCGAGGCCACACCGGCTGTGCGTTGGGCTAGCGCTGCATGGGCCGGCATTCACTAGCCGAAGTGATGGCCCAAACAAGACTGCGTTTGCGCCAATACTGACAAGCAGTGACGACCCGACGACCCCGACCGTAGCTAGTACTCGTACTGCAATGAATCTACTGCTAGCTTCTTGTCGGTTCTTCCGAGCTGAAACAGTTCATGTGACGTGCGGAACGCGTCGTCGTTTTTGTTTCGTGTTCTGCCCGGCCGTGCGTGCAGTGCAGGCCAGGGGTATATATGATATGATGACCACAAGTACGAGATCGATCGATAGGTCGTCCGTTCCCGGCTGCCACTGCCATGATGGTAACCAGCCGGGGTCGTCTGATTTGCTTGCAGAATCCTCTTTGAATGCAATGCAACCCGATGGATGCATTATCATCGTTGGCTACCTGTAGTCCCAAAGGGCTTGTATTGTATTGTATTGTAGCGACATGGAAACTAAGCTAGGGCCGGTGTAGTGTGCATGATGCAGACCGATATTCAATACACAATTAATTTCGGGAGCCAGTTTGCATGCTTTACCTCGCGTGCATGGCTAAATCTTGCATTGACTACATTTTGGTACCGTCTCTGTTCCAAAATATATGATGGTTTGGGCAATAGCTAAAGACCTGTGCAAACTGTGAACCTGTAAATATAAAACCTGGTCCTTTGTGCTGTCAAAATAGATATAATTAATATACAAAATAGATATAAAATCTAGACATACAAAACAAGTGTCCATTGAGCAAATGACTTTTTTAAACCTTTCAATGAACAAGAGATATGGCGAGAGCTGTTGAAAAATAAATATATTAAAGGTTAAACTATAGGTTGCTGCTCAAAAAAGGCAACATACTCACATTTCTGGAAGTGCCTAATGAATGTGGAAGACTTGTTCACAGGGTATGGTTCATTCAAGTTGAAAGATGGTACCCAGACTTGATTTTGAGAAGATACTTGATGGGAAATCAACCCTTAAAGTTATAATGTCCTTCGTTGTTTACCATTGTTAGGAGAGAACCAGACATTGTGGCTACTATATATACTCAGCTTGGTTCCATTAAATATCTCATTTCATAGATCGTTAGTGGGTAACAACATGACGGATTAGCATAAAATTGTTTCTTCGTTAAGCAATGTGAACTTACAGGAAGGTAGGGATACTTTTGTCTGTCGCAACATTCATCGGAGCAATTTTTGGTAAAATTTGTATATGTTAGTTAGCAACGGTGCAATAGTGTCCCAAGAAATTTGACGTGCTAATTACCTACAAAAATCAAAGTATTTTTGTGGTATCTAAAGAAATGAGTGATTTTGACTAAAGACAATCTAGCTAGACGTAATTGGAGAGGTGACAAGAATTGTTGCTTTTGCCATTTACCATAGACTATTCAATATCTGTTTTTAATTGTTCATATGCGAAATTCTCATGGCCCGCCATACAAATAGTGTTTGGCATAACACAACCTACTAGCACTATTGATGATATGTTCAACCATTGGTCAAAATCATGTGGTTCCAAACACAACTTATTGCTTCTAACTGTAGCAACGCTCTTTGCTGGGCAGTTTGACTAACTCGAACAAAATGGTTTTTGATAAAGCAGATTAAAATCTTTTTTACAGATTTTATTCAGTGGAACGCATTGGCTTCACCAATGGGCCAGGTTATAACGACTTCACGACCAATCAGACATCTTGAAGCTTGTCGACATCTCGAAAGTTACGCCATGGAGTTCTTTGCGTTGAATGGATGGTTATCACATATTTGGATTGGTCTAGTTTAGTCAAAGTTTTATTTCTTTGTGTTTAGCCCATTGATGGCTGCACTTTATAGCTCCTTTGTGTGTTTAAGACTCGAACTCCGTAAGTTTTAGCCTGATTTTACTTTTAGTAGATGAAGCCGGGAATAAATATCCATTATCTAAAAAAAAGAAGAATCATGCAAGTGAGCGAGGGTTTGATGGGCCAAGGAGCGGAGGAAGATATTTTCAAACTTTCCTGTATTATTAGGCCAGTCTTAATGCAAGGTTTCACCTCCCTGTTTTCAAGACGTTAAATTAAGCATGAAACATGTCTCTCTCACAATGTATAATTTCATCGCACAATTTCATATGTTATTTTTAGTCTCTCTGGGTCCCACCTCTCTCTCTTTCCCTCTTTCCCACCGCAGGCTTGGCACAGGTCCGCATCTCCTTGTCCATGGCATGCGGCGCTGCCTCCCATCACGCGAAGTAGACGCAGCCGAGCGGTCAGCATTCGTGGCTATGGTGAGCCATCCGCGGAGCCGCCGATGTGACCGCAGGAACGTTTTTGTGGTGTGTTTGCGCCGGCGTATGGCGGAGGTTGTTCGACGCGGATGAGTACGCGGAAGCAGACGGTGGTGGTCCTGATGCTGCCGTCGGGGGAGGAGGAGGACTCTAGAACGGCGACCGGAGGCACAGCTAGCCACCCTGCGCGGGCCAGTCGAGGTAGAAGAAGAACGGGGCATCGTCGGGGTGTTAGAGCAGCGAGGATGCCACGACGACAAGTATGGCGGACTCGGGACAGACGGAGTAGCGCCCGTGGTGGACTCGCGAGACCGGCTTGTCGATTGGAGGAGTCACACCCGCAGTGGAGTCACGACCGGCGGCGGCCATGACAGTCTGAGGTCACGCCCGTGGAGGACTCGGTACCGGTGGAGGCCGCACCCGACTTCCCCTCCCGTGACGAAGGACGCGCTGGCGGCGACTGAGCCGCGCCAGCGCCGCCGAAGGTTGCGCCCGCTGCGGCGGAAGTTGCGGCCGACGCCCCCTCCCATGATGCACGCCATGAAACGGAGGAAGCCCCTCAGTGCGGGTGTCGCATAGTTTCACACGACTTGGAAACAACACCCATACACGACTTGGAAACAACACCGATTTGTTTCGTGGCCATGAAACGATTCTCTTCTCTCTCCTGCTCGTTTCATATAAAAAGTGACAAAAAGTTGATGTGACACTCTAATTAATGTGCATAGAACACCCACGAAGCTCTCGTTGAGACTAGCCTTAGACATATATAGGTAGTAAATCTTGCGGATGCTACAAAATCAAAAGTGCATGCATTTCAAAAGCACCGAAAACCCAATATTTTGATACAAGTTTTTTAGGATATTGATACATATATATCTTGACTAATCATTGGCCCAAACTTGTGAAAAATACTTCTTATTTAAATAGGCCCTTAAAAAACTAGTACTTTACCATCAACATATATTTGAAATTTTATTACTGTCGGTGTTTCGACACCAACAAGTAAATTCGTAATTGTGTGTTCCCTTAATCCGGTGGGTGATGCAAGAAGGACACGGCAATTTATCCTGGTTCAGGCAAAGAAGGCCCTACGTCTAGCGGGGGGGATAGTTCGTGTTATCTTGCACCGAAGTGCTAGTAGAGGGGTGAATACAAGCGGGTGTGAGAAGTGTGAGCTTGAGCTCGAGCGTTTCGGGCGCTTAGCTCTCTACTTCACACTGTCTCGTGGTGTTGCTCTGTGATCTAAAGCCTTAGCGTATGATGCTCTGGATCCCCTCTCTAGCTAAAGTCCTGGCGCCTCCTTTTATAGGCGAAGGAGGGGCACAGGAGTACATGTTTTTAGGGCTCACATGGTTGGTGACGTATGACGTTGATGCCGATCATGTCGGTGCCGCTGTAGAGGTGTACGTCGGCATGGGAGGTCCTGCAGTCGTCGCTTCGAAAGTTGTTGAAGTGTTGACCGGAGTTGTTGAAGTCCCGCTCGAGGGTCAGCGTGACGGAGCCGAGGGGTGACGGTCGAGGCCTTAGGTCGAGTCGAGGGGGTCGAGTTGAGGGGGTCGAGGCCCATCGGATAAGGCCGAATCCTGGGAAATGCGAGGAATGTGCTGACTTACGCGTCTCGAGGGGGTGCCGAATGGGGCACAGGGCTCGGTATGGCGTAACAGTGAGGTACGATCCGCGGGATTCTGGGGTATGGGTGGTAAAAGAAGGATTTGACTGCCATACTCACAACTGTTACTGTAACTGTGACCATACGGTTAGGCAGGAGCAGGTAAAATGCATTGAATGCGCCTGGATCCATACGGGGAGTAGGTAGCTGAGGGGTATACTGTGCTCGAGGGCTGCCTATTTGCATGGGCGAAGTTCCGTCTTCGAGGCCAGCCCTTTCGCTCGAGTGAATTTCCGTCCTCGAGGGGTCGCCCGAATCGTACCCTCGAGCGTATAGTCTTGGTCCGCGTGGTAGCCCGTTGAGCAGGCTATGGTTTTGGGCTGTCAATGCCCGTTCGTGGGCCGGCCCAGTATGCCTTAGCCTGTGGGCTTTCAAGCGATAGTGAGGGATGTCGTTGGAGGGCTTGCGTTGCTAATTTCGGGGATTAGTCCGGTTAATCGAGGGTTTGGGGTACCCCTTTCCCAGGCACTCGACAGTAGCCCCTGAGCCCCTGTGCGAGTGCTGGCACTTGGGCAGGGTCAGGAGTCGGGAGTGAGGTGTGGCTCAGATTTTTCTGTGGGGGGGCGCGCGAGCGTCCCCCGTGGGGGTAGCCCCCAAGGCCTTGGAGGAGTCAGAAGACTGCTTCAAGGGCTTTATTTGTCTTTGGTCGAGGGGCGCTCGTCCGGTCGGGTACGGACCTGAACTGGAGTCGTGGTGCTTTACCGAGGGGTATGTCGAAACGTCGAGCCCCCGGGGGATTTTCGACCCTCTTTCATCGAGGGGTGCCGGGCACGGTCGAGCCCCCGAGCCTCGTGCAGCTGGGGCGTTGCCGGCCTCGGCATTCATCTCACGAGTCCTTTCGATCGGGCGTGAGGCAAGAAGCGTCGGATTACCCTCGATAGGGTAAGCCTCAAAGTTCTCAGTGAGCTGGTAACGGGAAAATCCAAGTGAGAGCCCGTTCCTCATTTGATAGAGGACGGCTGGTGGCCCGGAGGCGGTCTCATTAAAGCAAAACGCATGGACCTATGGATACCAATTCCATTCGATAGGTCTCGGCGGCTCGATGCCTCCCTTCGGGGGGATTCCATAAAAGTCCGTAGCATTTTGCCTTGGATATGTCCAAAGGGGTCTCGAGAGTTTGTTCTCAAGCAGGACCTCATGTTGGCTCCCCCTTGGTCACCCCTGACTCAGGTGCTCGAGGGCGACTGTCGAACCATGGTCGAGGGCCAGCCTTCGCTCCCTTGAGGCTTGTTGTGGGGCCGGAGCCCCTTTACCTTCTCCTGGAGGAATATGTTGGTAAGTAATGTTTATTTTTCTTACCGTCAGACATGTATTTTGAGGAGGAGGGTTAAACGGTGCGGTGGTGGAGATCGTGGCGGGCCCTGGCAACGACTAATTGCCTGAGGTGTGACGCATGTATCCGGCCCAGAATCAAGGGGGAACGGTTAGGTAAACGCATTAATTGCGGGGAGTTACCTTTTTCTGTCTCCGGATTCCGCCCGTTGCTCCTCCTGGGTATAAAGCCAAGGGGGCAGGCACTATTTGCCCCTACCTTTGCCATCCAGCCTTCACCACTGCTAGTGCTCCTGAATTCCTGCTTTCCTGCGTGCGAGGGTAGGAACTTAGAGCAAGAAATTGCGATTGGGAACCTTCCCGGTCGCCCGTTCGCCGGGGAAATTCGCGTTGTTGCCGCCGCCACCGTGTCCACCGAACAGATCCGTGCCGCCGCCACTGCCATGGCCCCCATCCTCCAGCCTGCCGAACTCTGGCGCCCGTCGACTGTAACGCGGCAGAGGTTGACCGAGCTGGTGGGAGAAGGACTTCTCTGCCCCATCACCGATCTAACTCAGCCAGAGTGGATTGCGCTGCCGAGGAGCCACCTGGAGCCAAACCCGCTGGAGGGCTCCGTGGTGAGCTTCCTCAAGTACCACCGTCACGGGTTCGGAGCGCCCCCGAGCGAGTTTATGCGGGGGCTGACGAACTTCTACAGCATCGAGCTCCAACACTTCTCCCCCAATGCCATCTCCAACGCTGCCATCTTCGTGGTCGTCTGCGAGGGCTACTTAGGGATGGCGCCACATTGGGAGCTGTGGCTCGATCTCTACAAGGGGGAGTGGTTTGTCTCTCCAGTGGGACCAGGCGTGAGGCGGATCATCAGAGCGGGCTACCCCAACTTTGCACTGAAGACAGGCAAGTCAAAGGTGCCGTGCGAGTACATCCCCACCGGGTTGATGTCCAACCATGCCCGGAGGGACGAGCAATGGTTCTACCTCTGCAATGATGGAGGCTACCTCCCGCCGTACACCGGACGGCTCATCACCGAGCGGCCATTCAACTGGCCGCACGGTGTGACGGGGGATCTTCAACGTCGACTTCAACCCCTCGCTGCTGCGATGAGGAACCTTCGAGAGGTGGGCCTGACGGTAGGTGTGGTGGTCTCGGCCTTCCACAATCAATGGGTGCTCCCCTTGATGGAGCGCCCGCTGCGGTTGGACAAGATGCTCCCCGTGGTGGCGCCCGAGGTTCTCGAGAGGTGCCGGATGTCCAACGAGGAGATATCCGCCGTGGAGATCGTCGCGTGGGTGAAGGGGATGGTTGTAGGCTCGTTCAGGGTAGAGGACATCAACCGCCTCCCCATGCAGCCGGAGGAGGGGTACCTCAACCCGGTGAGTGCCTGGACCTATGCTTTTTGCATTTACGTTTTGTCCTTTTTTCCTTACTCTTGTCCTTGTGACTGAGTGCCTTTGTGCAGGGAGATTGACTACCGGAGATTGAGGCCTCCGTTGAGGAAGGATGCTCCCGATCGTCAGGTAAGACGCTTCGATGCCCAGCAGGAAAAGAGGCGCAAGGATGAGGAGAAGAAGAAAAGGACAAGAAGCTCCGGGAGCGCGAAAAGTGCGAGAAGCGCCGTGCGCAGCAGAGGCGCGATGGGCTCCCAGAGGAGGAGTCTCCCTTAGAGGATAAGGGAGATGAGGATGATGATGATGATGTCAATGTTGATGTCGAAGGGGTGGCGGGATATCTCAAGCTCCTTCTGTCTGGTCCCTCCCGTACTGATGGTCTTCCGGTGCAGGAGGATGCGCTGGAGCAGCGTGCCCCTCAGCCGGCGTCGTCGGCCTCGGAGTGCCTGTGAGGGAAAAGGTCAGCCAACCCCTTGACTCGGGGGGGTTTGTCCTTCTTCTGTCGTACTCACGGCGGGACCCCGCCCACTTCGACCTAGGAGACCCGGTCCCGGTCATCGGCGCTGGTGGAGCAGAGTCGTGCCCAGGAGACCTCGTCGGAGCAGGGGGGCACGGCGACCCCACCGGAAGCCTCTAGCAGCCCTAGCCCTGGGAAGAGCTCAGCTTTGGGTGGGGCCTCGAGGTCTGCTGGCGGCTCGAGGGGGACCCGAAAGGTCTCTATCCCCTTCGGGTAAGTGTTGTCGATTTAAATTTCTTCTCATTACTTCCCCATTCTGCAGTTCATTAAGTTCTCTGCTAACCTACTTTCCATCCAGGCCAAAGCACCGTATCGAGGAGGCGACCCTTGCGCTGGCTAAGCGGCTCAGGGTGGACACGGCCATGAAGATGAGGGTCTCGGTCACAGGTGCGACGTCGAGGCCCTTGGCACCGTGGGAGGCGAAGTGGCCATCCTTAGCCCTCAGGGCTATGGCTCGTGGTAAGCTGACAAGTTCTGCTCTTGCTGCAGGGTCGAGCGACTCAGGGACCATGATGGGCGGCGACTCTGAGTTGGGGAAGACGCAGGAGGGAAGGAGTGCCTTGACATCAATGTCCGTGGTCCCTGAGCACGGCCCGACGCTAGGGAGCGGAACCACGGCGTCGGGAGCTCCTGACTTGGGCCAACTCGAGGTCTCTGTTTCCATGCTCGAGGTGGGAGCTTCCGAGGGCCACGAGCCAAGAACAGAGGTAGCCCTCATTGACTTCGAGGGTGAGGAAGAGAAGAAGTCACAGGAGCAGCAAGAAGAGGAGGAGCTGATCGGGGGCCGGCCCCAGCATCAGCAGGTGCAGCAGACGCTGCCGGGGGACACGACGCTGCTGGACCTGTCAGCGCAGCAGCTGCCCAAGCCAACGGAGGGGGAGGAGACCTCGGGACTCCCAAAATAATGGGTGTCCATGATCACCCTCGATGAACTGTTGACGGAGCAAGAAGCGGCATTGAAAGCGTTGACGGTTCCACGCCCACCGAGGGCGTAGCTCGAGGAGAAGACCTCGGCACCGAACCTGCCAGGAGACATGTGGATGGTGGACCTGCTGGCGCCACAAGACACGGTGTTGGGGGAAACGACGGCCTCGACCCCTCCGCTGTCTCCGGAGGCACCTGAGCCAGCGTCGAGCCAGCCACCGCAACCGTCAACGGCGCCATTGGAAGAGCCAGTGATTTCTGGTCCACAGGCCGAGCGGCCGGAGGATACGATGGCCAAGAGTCCTTCTGCTTTTCGATATCAGAAGGAAGGACAGGATCCCCCCCGCATGCTAGAGTAGTCATCGCGTTGGGGGCTCCTGGCCTGTTGAGGAGGTCGACTTCCAACCCCGGGCTGGGAGATACCAGTATCGCGTCAGAGTTCCCCACCCTAGCTGAGTTGGCGGAGCGCCATGGTGCCTCACACGACATGGCAGATAAGATTGAGTTCTTGGCATGAACCAAGGTCAAGACGGTCCTCCCACATTGGGGCGAGGAGCGCGTCATGCTCTGGGAGCTCGGTGACTCCAACGCTCCTGGGATCATGATGGATGACCCGGTGGAGGTCAAGTGCTGGGAGGACGTGGAGCAGTCCCTGGTGTGGCTGCAGCACATCCTCAAGCTAGGTGTTGAGCTCATTGGAGGTCTCGACCAGAGTCTCACGGTAAGTCCCTATTTAGATCACACACGGTTTTTGGCTTTCTCCGTATGGATCGCCTTATATTTCTAGGACGTGAGGAGGTGTTCCCACTCCAAGTCATACTTCCTCCATGAAACACATAACGGCCAGGAGGAAGTGCTTCACCAACTCGAGGCCGGCCAATCTGCGCAGAGCAAGGTGGTCGAGGTCGAGGAGGAGGTGAAGCAGGCCAAGGAGGAGGCCACCTGGGCGAAGGAGGACGCCAAGGCAGCTCGGGGCGAAGCCGCCCAAGTCAAGGAAGAGCTCCGGCGGGCCAAGGAGGAGGTCAACGCGGCCAAGGGCGAAGTAGAGAATGCCAAAAGCGAAGGCGCTCGCACCCAAGAGCGCATCAAGCTACTCCCGGAGGAGGCTCGAGGCTCCATGGAGCGTATCCGCTTGCTCGAGGCCAGTCTGGCTCAAGTCTCCATGGCGCATGACACCCTCTTTGCCTTGGTCAAGGAGAAGAAGTGTCGAGCCAATGACCTAGAGGCCAAACTCGAGGCGATGAAGGCTACCCTTTGAGAGAAGGAGCAAGCCATCATCTTGGCTGGTGGCGCCATCGAGACCCTCCGGTGCGAGAAGACGAACGTGATCCGGGCTTTCATGGAGGCCCAGCGGGAGCGAGACGAGGTTCGAGAGGGGCGCAATGCCGTGCTGGAGGACCGCAGCGCCCTCAAGACCCGCTGTGCCAGTAAGCTCCTTGGTGGGCTCTGACCTTTTTCTTTCCGTCCTACTTGTTTAACTCTTGTTTTGTCTTTCAGGCCTTGAGACCGAGCTGCTTTCCACCCAGGCCACCGCCAAGGCGCTACAGGAGAGCCTCATGGTGGAGGGGGCACTTCTTGGCAGGTTCTGGGTCGCCATCAACAGGCTCTGCACCTCCTGGGAGGTTGAGCCCATCGAGGAGGCTGGAGAAGATATCTCAGGGGCCACGCTCATCGACCGGCTCTACCACCTTGACGCTATCCTTCGGGATCGCATGCGGGGGGTGCTTCACACCGGCGTGAAGCACATGCTGGCAGTGGTTTCCTCCGGCTTCGTCTTTGACATGGACGTCGTCGCCCAAGGCTTCATCCCTGACATCTCGAAGACCGATGCCGAGAATGAGGAGCGATGCCAAGGGCTGATCCAAGATGCCAAAAGGCCGAGGGAAGCACTGGCGAAGCTGTTCGATGATGAAGTCCTCCCCCGCGAAGATGAAGGGTTCACCGTCGTGGAGGACGGCGATGGAGACAGCGGAGTGGGCCTGTAGGGCAAAACTAGGGGAAGGTGCCCGTGTAAACAAGTTAGTTTTTGTAACTTATATTTAGTGTGGCTTCGTGGGCCTTTAAAACATCTATGCATCTATCGTAATCCATTTGGATATTTTAAGTTTGAGCCTTCTCTATTTTCTTTTGCCTAGATTTTGACTTTTTGACTAAGTGTTCGATACGTGCTCGCATCCCTCGAGGGGGAACAAGTGGAGGTACCATAGCCCTGAGGCATAGGAGAGCTCCCGGCTCGATAGCCCTCGACCCTTAGGGAATTCGAGGCATTTTCTACTTAGTCACGAAGCGTATCGAGGCGTAAGAAAGAAGAGACGCTCGAGTTTTGATCACCTGACTTTTGCTTTTCGACTAAGTGTTCGACGCATGCTCGTATCCCTCGAGGGAGGGGGAGCGAGTGGGGGTACTATAGCCCTGAGGCATAGGAGAGCCCCAGGCTCAACAGCCCTCGACCCTTAGGGAGTTCGAGGCGTTTTCTACTTAGTTGCGAAGCAAAAGGAGACGCTCGAATTTTGAAAAATCGCTCGTGTTTTTTAGGAACTTAGGGGGTTGCCCCCCGTTAGCCCCGAGGGAGGCTTGACTCTGGCAAGACAGGGTCGAGGCTACCTCTTGCATGTACAATAATGAGCTTGAACTTATAATTGAAAGTACTTCTTATATTGTCATGCGAAAATGTACAAAACATGTGAGAATGTACGAGGGCATCCGCACCCTAGGGGTAGAAACAACATAGCTGTTCGATGTTCCATGCATTGGTGAAGGTTTCGCCCTTGTTGTTCGCTAGCTTGTACGTTCTGGGCTTCAGCACCTCAGCTACGGTGTATGGGCCTTCCCATGGTGGAGTCAGCTTGTGACACCCCTTGTTGCTCTGTCGTCGACGTAGGACGAGGTCTCCAACTTGGAAGTCCCTCGAGCGCACGTGCTTGTCGTGGTAGCGTTGAAGTTTCTACTGATACCTCACAGAGTGAATCAGCATCATGTCCTGAGCCTCCTCGAGCTGGTCGACAGCATTTGCAAGGGCTTCTTCGTTGGTTTGCTCGTTGTAGGCCTTTAGTCGAGGGGAACCATACTCGAGATCAACAGCGAGGACGGCCTCGGACCCATAGACCAAGAAGAATGGTGTGAACCCCGTGGCTCGACTGGGTGTTGTCCTTAAGCTCCACAGGATTGAAGGCAGCTCCGTGGCCCATTTCTTTCCGTGCTTGTTAAGGCGGTTGAAGATTCTCGGCT
Source organism: Bothriochloa decipiens (assembly GCA_023333625.1). NCBI lineage: Eukaryota > Viridiplantae > Streptophyta > Magnoliopsida > Poales > Poaceae > Bothriochloa > Bothriochloa decipiens. The sequence continues at coordinate 38,536 of JALGXP010000199.1, read as the reverse complement.
TGAGGCCCTGCAAAATCATGCCATTGGCGTGCTCGACCTGGCCGTTAGTTCGAGGATGAGCAACCACGGACCAGTTTACATGGATGTGATGGCGATCGTAGAAATCCAAGAACTTCTTGCCAGTGAACTGTGTGCCGTTGTCAGTGATGATGACGTTCGGGACCCCGAAGCGATGGATGATGTCGGTGAAGAACTCGACCACCCGCTCGGAGCGGATGTTGCCAATAGGCCGGGCCTCGATCCACTTGGTAAACTTGTCGATAGCAACGAGTAGGTGCGTGTACCCCTTGGTTGTCCTCTTGAGAGGTCCCACGATGTCGAGCCCCCAGACCACGAACGACCAGGTGATGGGGATCATCTGTAGGGCGTGAACTGGGAGGTGCGTTCGCTTGGCATAGAATTGAAACCCCTTGCACGAGCAGACAATGTTGATGGCGTCGAAAATGGTGGTTGGCCAGTAGAAACCCTGTCGGAAGGCGTTGCAGACGAGGGTCCTCGGCACTGCGTTGTGGCCACAAGACCCCGAGTGTATGTCCTCGAGGAGCCTCCTGCCTTCTTCGATAGTGATGCAGCGCTGAAGGATACCTGATGGGCTTCACCTGTAGAGTTCCTTGCCATCACCATAGATGACATAGGACTTGGCCCGTTGCATGATCCGGTGAGCCTCGGTCCGGTCTTCCGGGAGTTCCCCTCAAATGAGGCAGTCGAGGAAAGGGACTCGCCAATCTGGATGTGGGCTCGACAGAGGAGGTGTCCCCTCAATCTCCATGACTTTAGCCCCTGTCGAGGGGACCTCGGTCGAGGCCACGGGCTTGAGTTTCGAGGGTGTGGTGCTAGCCCCTGAGCCCAAGTCGACGGAGGGCTCGAAGAGGTCTCTCGAGAATACATCCTGAGGGACAGTACCTCGAGTTGATGCGATCTTTGCGAGCTCGTCCGTAGCTTCGTTGTAGCGTCGAGCAATATGATTAAGCTCAAGGCCGTGGAACTTGTCTTCCAGCTTACGCACTTCATTGTAGTAGGCTTCCATCTTGGCATCGTGGCAGCACGAGGCCTTCATCACTTGGTCGACGATGAGTTGCGAGTCACCTCGAACGTCAAGGCGTCGGACTCCGAGTTCGAGGGCAATACGCAACCCATTGACAAGAGCCTCATACTCCGCAATGTTATTAGAAGTGGCAAAGTGGATGCGAATGATGTAGCACATGTGAACTCCAAGGGGTGAGATGAAGAGCAAGCCCTCACCTGCTCCTGTCCTCATGAGTGACCCGTCGAAGTACATTGTCCATAGCTCGGCTTGGATTTGAAGTGGTGGCAACTAGGTGTCGGTCCACTCAGCGATGAAATCCGCCAGCACCTGAGATTTGATGGCCTTTCGTGGTGCGTAGGTTATGGCCTCGCCCATGAGCTTGACCGACCATTTAGCAATCCTTCCAGTAGCCTCCCGGTTTTGGATGATTTCCCTTAAGGGGAAAGAAGACACCACGGTAACCGGGTGGCTGAGGAAGTAATGCTGGAGCTTGCGACGCGTAAGGACGATGGTGTAGAGCAGCTTTTGCACCTGCGGGTAGCGGGTCTTGGTTTTCGAAAGCACTTCACTGGGCGAGCAGGGCATGCCCTTCCTCTTGCCTCTCAACCACTATGGCCGCGCTGACCACCTGAGTGGTCGCGGCGACATAGAGGAGGAGAGGCTCGGGAGGTTCAGTCGATGTCACCGGTCGAGGAGGGACGAGGATCGGGGCGAAGGTCAGCATGCTCTTGAGCTTGTTGAGGACCTCCTCGGCCTTCGAGGTCCATGCGAAGCATTCAGATTTTTTCAAGAGGCGATACAGGGGCAGGGCCTTTTCCCCCAAACGCGAGATGAAACGGCTGAGAGCCGCGAGGCAGCCCATGACCCTCTGTACACCCTTGAGATCTCGAATCAGCCCCATTCGTGTGATGGTTGCGACCTTCTCGGGGTTGGCCTCGATCCCACACTGGGAGACGATGTATCCGAGGTGCATGCCCCGAGGCACTCCAAAGACACATTTCTCGGGGTTAAGTTTGATATTCTTGGCTCGAAGGCACCCGAATGCGATTTCGAGGTCATGGATGAGGTTGTTGACTTTTTTGGATTTGACCACAATGTCATCGACATAGGCCTCGACCATGTTTCCTATGTGTCCACCGAAGACATGGAGGATGCATCGCTGATACGTCGCCCCGGCGTTTCGAAGGCCGAAGGGCATGGTGACGTAGCAATACATGCCGAAAGGTGTGATGAAGGAAGTCACGACCTGGTCAGACTCTTTCATCTTGATTTGGTGGTAGCTGGAATAAGCATCAAGGAATGAAAGGGTTTCACATCTCACGGTAGAGTCAACAATTTGATCAATGCGTGGTAAAGGAAATGGAACTTTGGGACATGCTTTGTTTAAGCTAGTATAATCAACACACATCCACATTTTTCCATTCTTTTTCTTTACTAACACGGGATTAGCTAACCATTTAGGGTGATGAACCTCCTTGATGAATCCAGCCACCAAAAGCTGGTGTACTTCCTCACTGATGATCCTGCGCTTCTCCTCATCGAAGCGACGCAGGTGTTGCTTCACCGGTCTGGACCTGGCTCGGATTTCCAAGGCGTGCTTGGCGACTTCCCTCGGTATGCTCGGCATATCCGAAGGACTCCACGCAAACATATCGGTGTTCGCACGGAGAAAGTCGACAAGCACTGCTTCCTATTTGCTCTCGAGGTCGGCACTGATTGTCTGCACCTTCTCGTCGGAGTAGCTTGGGTCGAGGGGAACTTTCTTGGTGTCTTGCGTTGGCTTAAAGCTGCCGGCGTGATGCTTGGGGTCGGGCACCTCATCGGCGAGGCGCTCGAGGGTCGAGGCTATCATCGTGTTTTGCTCGACGGCCTCTCCGTACTCGACGCATTCGACGTCGCAGTCGTACGCGTGCTCGTAGGAGGAGCCAATGGTGATGACGCCTCTGGGCCCTGGCATCTTGAGCTTGAGGTAGGTGTAGTTCAGGATCACCATGAATTGCGCGTAGCCCGGTTGGCCATTGATGGCGTGTTAAGTTTCGCGAAACCCGACCACCTCAAAGGTGAGGTTCTCTTTCCTGAAGTTGGCGGGGTGCCAAAGCAGACGGGAAGATCGATGCGGCCGACAGGAAGAGCCTTCTTCCCTAGTACGACGCCATGGAAGCCCCCGGCACTGGGTTGGAGTTGGCACCTCTTGACCCCCAGGAGGTCGAGGGTCTCGAGGTAGATGATGTTCAGGCTACTGCCCCCGTCCATGAGGACCTTCGAGAGGCGGGTGTTGATGATGATCGGGTCGACGACGAGCGGATAGGCCCCGGGGTTGGGGACACGATCCGGATGGTCATCGCGGTCGAACGTGATGGGCGCATCGGACCAGTCGAGGTAGTGGGATGTCGCAACTCAGACGGAGAAGACCTCTCAACGCTCCCTCTTGCACTGTCAAGGCGTGAGCTGGGTCGAGTGGCCTCCATAGATCATGTAGCAGTCGTAGACTTCGGGGAATTTTCTGTCTTCCCCATTGTCTCCCTCATTGCCGCCCTGGTCTTTCTTATCGTCACCCTTCTTGATGCCAAGTTGCTCAAAGTGCTTTCAAAGCATGCGGCAGTCCTTGAGCTTGAGTTTCGCCCTGTCCTTGTGATAAGGGCAGGGTTCCTCGAGCATCTTTTCGAAGATGGCCCCCTCGGGGGGACCTCGAGGTTTTTTGCACTCGGCTGCTGCGACGAGGTCGTCATCTGCAACCTCATACTTGCCTTGCTGATTCTTCTTCTTCTTGTTGTTGTTCTTCTTTGAACCTTTACTCGAGCCCCCGGCGTCGGCTGCCGGTGCCTTTCCCTTGTCCTTCTCATCGCCGAAGAAGGCTCCGACCGCCTCCTCACCAGCCGCGTAGTTGGCGGCCACATCCATGAGCTCGTCGACGGTGTTGGGGTGGTTAAGCCCCAACTCGCGAACTAGGTCCTTGCAGGTCGTACCCGCAACAAACGCCAGAATGACGTCGAGATCAGAGATGTGGGGGAGTTCAGTTCGGAGCTTGGAGAAACGCCGAGCGAAGTCACGAAGAGACTCCTCTGGTTTCTGCTTGCAGTCGTGTAGTTCCCAAGAGTTTCTAGGACGCACGTAGGTACCCTTGAAGTTCCCCTCGAAGATCCGGACCAGGTCAACCCAGTTGTGAATCTGGTCAGGGGGAAGCTCCTCGAGCCACCTCCGCGCGGTGTCATATAGGAACAGGGGAAGGTGACGTATGATCGCGCGATCATCACTTGCCCCGCCCGCCTGACAAGCCAGTCAAAAATCGGCTAGCCAGAGCTCGGGTTTGGTTTCGCCATTGTACTTGATGACGCTTGTGGGGGGTCAAAACTTGTCGGGCAGCTGGGCGTTGCAGATCGTCCTACTGAAGACTCGGGGACCCGGTGGCTCCGGGGCCCGTCGGTCTTCATCACTGTCGTAACGCCCTTCACGATGGGCGCTGTACCCTCGATCCTCGGAGTCCCCGTGTTTGCGCTTGCGGTTCTCAATGATATCAAGGCGCGCATCACGCGGGGCGCGGTTGTCGATGATACAATCTTGGGCTGGTGTCTTCTTCGCTCGGGGGGGCCGCCTCTTGATCGACCAAACCCTCCCTTTCAGGCCGGGAGGGCTCGTCCTGCAGTTCGGAAGCTGCCCCTCGATGCCTCGAGGCTGAGCTATCGGCTTGTTAAACAGCAGCAACTTGGAGGAGACCCTCGATCTCATGTTGTATTCATCGAGCTTGCGAGTTGGATGGCGTGGGCATATTGCGAAGAAGCATAGCCGCTGCGACAATGTTCTGGCTTGCTCGAGGGTAACGGTTTACGGGATGTTTGGGTGCCCCGCCTTTGTTGATCTGCCGATTGACCTCTCGGGCCCTGGCTCGGGCTCTACCGCCGGGTGGTGGTCGCTCCTGCTCGAGGGTTCGCTCGAGCTGGTGCAGTCGTTCCTGGTCGTCGGCGAGTTTAGCCTACAACTCCCAAATTTGTGCTAGTTGTGCGTCCTGTTCATCAGGACGAGGGAACGCCTTCGGGGTGCGACTGGTTGTCGATCCTCTGCTCTGGGGAGAGCCCCTCCCGCTGCAGCAGCAGCCGCATCGGCCATCGGATCGATGGTGTCCTGATTGGATGCGTCGTCACCGTCGATGTGGAGACACTCGCGGGTAGGGTCCCAATGGTCTGAGCCAGAGTCGGGATCGCCACAGTAGAATATGGGGAATTGTCCCTGCGCCTCCTCCTGCAGCTGCTGTCGGAGTGTGCCGACGGTGTACCGTCGGGGGCCGGGCGCTCTCGCGAAGCCCAAGTCCAGGAGGCCGGCATGACCATCCCCACGTCTGTCATTGCACGAAGGAGGGCACTTGGGCGGTCCTCTATCGTACTCATGTTGGAGTGGGTCGTGGTCGAGAATGTCCTTCCGGCGTCGTCGAGACCGAATGGGAACCGTTGATGATGCTCGAACAGCTCGTGCAGAAGTAGGCTCGATGGAGTTGGGGTCGCACGCATCGGGGGAGTTCTGTCGGGCTCCCTCGACGAGTGCATTGCGAAGGTGAAGTCGGGGTCATCGTGGAGCCCTGCTGGTCCGTCCTCTGCTCCTGAACTCAGGTCAGATAATCCCCCAACAAGGGGCTTCTCATCACCGGTCAGGAGCGAGGGGAATGCGGCGGGCACCATCTTTGACTCAGGTTGATGGCGATGACGGCGTCGATCGCGCCTCCTTCTGGTTGCGGCAGCATGGTGGCGAGATGAACGAGTGGCCCCCCCTGAGCGTGGGGGCACACTGCGACCTCCGCTTGGGTCACTGATCGAGAGCAGGGTCATGTCATAGCCCTGACCGAGGGACATGAACTCCAGGCTCCCGAACCAGATCACTGTAGCGCGCGGAAGTGGTAAAACAGAGTCGCTCATCTGGAAAGATGGTGAGAAATCATTGGTAACACACAGGACCCCTACTTGGCGTGCCAACTGTCGATGTTTCGACCCCAGGGGTCAACACCAACGAGTAAATTCGTAATTGCGTGCTCCCTTAATCCGGTGGGTGATGCAAGAAGGACATGGCGATTTATCCTGGTTCGGGCAAAGAAGGCCCTACGTCCAGCGGGGGGGGGATAGTTCGTGTTATCTTGCACCGAAGTGCTAGTACAGGGGTGAATACAAGCGGGTGTGAGAAGTGTGAGCTTGAGCTCGAGCGTTTCGGGCGCTTAGCTCTGTACTTCACACTGTCTCGCGGTGTTGCTCTATGATCTAAAGCCTTAGCGTATGATGCTCTGGATCCCTTCTCTAGCTAAAGTCCTGGCGCCTCCTTTTATAGGCGAAGGAGGGGCACAGGAGTACATGTTTTTAGGGCTCACGTGGTTTGTGACGTATGACGTTGATGCCGATCATGTCGGTGCCGCTGTAGAGGTGTACATCGGCATGGGAGGTCCTGCAGCCGTCGCGTCAGAAGTTGTTAAAGTGTTGACCGGAGTTGTTGAAGTCCCGCTCGAGGGTCAACGTGACGGAGCCGAGGGGCGACGGTCGAGGCCTTAGGTCGAGTCAAGGGGGTCGAGCCGAGGGGGTCGAGGCCCATCGAATAAGGCCGAATCCCGAGAAATGCGGGGAATGTGCTGACTTACGCGTCTCGAGGGGGTGCCGAACGGGGCACAGGGCTCGGTATGGCGTAACAGTGAGGTACGATCCGCGGGATCTGGGGTATGGGCGATAAAAGCAGGATTCGATTGCCATACTCACAACTGTTACTGTAACTGTGACCATACGGTTAGGCGGAAGCAGGTAAAATACATTGAATGCGCCTGGATCCGTACGGGGAGTAGGTAGCCGAGGGGTATACTGTGCTCGAGGGCTGCCTATTCGCACGAGGGAAGTTCCGTCCTCGAGGGCGGGCTCGTTCGCTCGGGCGAAGCTCCGTCCTCGAGGGTTAGCTCATTCGCTGGGCAAAGTTCTGTCTTCGAGGCCGGCCCTTTCGCTCGAGCGAAGTTCCGTCCTCGAGGGGTTGCCCGAACCGTACCCTCGAGCGTACAGTCTCGGTCCGCGTGGTAGCCCGTCGAGCAGGCTGTGGTTTTGGGCTGTCGACGCCCGTTCATGGGCCGGCCCAGTATGCCTTAGCCTGTGGGCTTTCGAGCGATAATGAGGGATGTCGTTGGAGGGTTTGCGTTGCTGATTTCGGGGATTAGTCCGGTTAATCGAGGGTTTGGGGTACCCCTTTCCCAGGCACTCAACAATTATAATACAATAATGTTTTACTGCCATTCGAATTAAAATCAGGTCAAAGGTGTGATAATGAAGGGGACGCTGGGATCTTGAATACCCGAACTAATGAAGTGCATGCTCGATCCGTCGGAGTATTAACATCAAGTATTCAAGTGGTGTAGCAGAAGAGTTCAGTGCTACGTCGCCTACACAAGCACATACTATTTAGTACTGGCCTACAGAGCTCCGTAGCACACGGCTTGACCATAGCACTGGAGCTAGCTGCTCGTTCGGCTTGCGCAGCATCATGGTGGTGCCTTTATATAATTGGCAGTCTGGTCTAGGATCTGCTCAGCTCCTCTGCACCATGATAATTCTTCCTGCATGATGTGATTGATGTCTGACACGGGCCTCATGCATGCGGCTGATTTTTCTCGCTCGCTCGTTCGAGCTCTGCTCGTGCTGCCAACGCAACGCATGCAGGACGAAGACGACGACCCGTCGAAAAAAGTTTTCCACGGAACAAATCGATGCACCGCATTGACCACCACCCTGCGCCATCTTGAACGGCCAGCCGGGCACGTACTATGGCAGCTGCTGATGCTTCTTCTTCTCCTTCCTTTTGCAGCTGGACCATTGAACTTTCCGGCCCTGCACTTCATTGCACCTGCGCACGTTCCATCATGCCTCTCGAGAAACAATGCAATGCAGCGCATTAGTGTTCTGCATGAATGCCCTAATATTTGCAGGCGCTCTCCCCGGCCTCCCTCTGTTTCTCTTTCTGAAAAAGGGATTTATTCCTTTTGCCGGAGCTCCTTAACTGCAAGTATACAGTGGTACTGTGCATACAGTTACAGTGCATGAAAATATCAAGGCGCTGTTACTAAACAATTACTACTAAAAACCCTGAAGAAATGATGCGGATTACAACTGAACATGCATGAAAGCAGTTGAGCCCTGCTGCACCTTGCTGACGGACCATGCATATATATGCACGAAACTACTGTGTACTAGCTGTAGCTGATGATGATCTCTAATGGGCTAGGACCATGCATGCATGATGCACTTGCACAGAGAGGAGCACCAAGTACTTCAGCCACTGTAGCATCATAGCCGCATCGACCATAGCTATACAGATCGATATCCCTTCCGCTTTCTGGCTTTCTGCTGCTCGTCCCCAAAGCGAAAAAAAAAAGGGCAATGAGGAAGAATCCAACACCGCGCCGAATCGAGTAACAAGCGCTTTCGATTTCCGCTGCTCGCGATCGAGTGCCCGCCCTGACATGGTAGACTGGTAGTGGTAGGCCAGCAGGCCAGCAGGCAGCAGTATATTCTCCCTCGCTCCCAGCCGGCCGGCCATTGCCAGCGGGCAGCTAGCGGCACCGTCACCGAGAAAGCTCCGCTGCAGCCAGACCTCCGGTAGTAGGCGGCAGTGGCTACCACCTGCAGCGAAGCTAGCGATGGCGCGCATCGGCCGGCCGGCCGGCCGATCGGCGCGCGGTTCGGATCTGCAAAGACATGGACATGATAATGGACCGATAGATGGCGTTGGCGAAGAATAAGCAATTACTACGTACTAGGGCTACTACTAACAGCGTACAATGATGGCACAGCTTTTAATCCGTAATCATGCTTGCGCTCCCTTTGGAGATAGATCGTGTTTGCAGATCATGCCTGCAAATCTGCAGCAATAGGAGCCTACAGATGCGCGATGATGCACGACCTGTCGTCACAGTCGCACTAGCGATTGTTTGCGGTGTGTGTTCTGTTCTGACAGGGCCTTTCTAGGGGTGTTAAAAAACAGGGGAAGGGCGACTGTGAGTTAGTGGCGAAATATGTAGACTGGTCAGGAATTCAGATCAAGATCCTCTCGCTTTTTTATTTTGAACCGTGGTTCAGTTCAAGGTTTCATTCATGATCCACGTCGAATCTTCAGGTCAAGATCGCAATCCCGGTAGGATCTGGACCTGTAACAAAGCGTACGGAGTTTTATGCCTCTTCATTACTACTAGCACGAGGTAGCAAGTAAAAACACACTGTTAGGGGAAAATGCGCCTACAAAAATATTAATTATTCTTCATTACCTACGAAAAATAAATCAGTGAAAAAACATATCATGTAGAGATGGGAGTAGAAAATTCAAAATTCTGAGGAGTAGTCCGCTCGGATTCGACGGTGTTGATCATAAGTTCATCATGTTGTATGAATGGAGGGTAAAGCAGTCATGACTGGCTGAAAAGATGAGAAGGGGGTGGCAAGAAAGAAGCTGGAGCTGCACAAGACAACACAGGGATGCGATGATGAGCCATGACCCGGGAAGAGCCATCATTACGAATCTTGGGCCGGCTAAGGCCCATAATCATGCATCATCATCGTTTGGAGCCCTCTCTGCCGCTACCTCCTCTTTTTTTCCTTTATCCCCATTCTGCCCTCTTAGCACTTGATTTACTACTCATTTTTTGACCCGAAATTCCCAAGTCCTTGTTTGGATACAAGTGTATGCATCTCAATTCACGTATGTTCAAGTGGATTGAAGGGTAATTAAATTAAGTTACATTTTAATCCACTTCAATATATGTGGATTATGATGAATATAATTGCATCCAAACCAGCCCCAAAGATTTTTTTTTCTTGCATACAACAACAAAACATAGTCACACACATGATTAACATCTCTCATCTCTAATAGGCTGAACAGTTTAAAGTTTGATCTATAGTCAATGTAAACAACACGTTGTCAACGTGCATATTGGTGACTACCGGGAAAATAATCTCTTCAATTTTCTTTGAAACAATTTACACATGACTTGGTTTGTCCTTTTATCATGCATATAAGTGTACTTGGTATGGATTACAGCCACTGTCAAATAGCGGGTTATAGCATCTAGCAAAGAGTTTTCTCAACGGAATAGCTCACAATACCGCTATTATAGGCTTATAGCCTGCTACTTAGTACAATCATGTTGTGCCAGCAGCTGGCGTTTGTGTGAAAAGTGCATATGTCGCCCTAGTAATTTATGGTGAGTTAATGACAACCAATTTAGGAACTAATGATGTGTAATGAGCTTTATGAACAACGTAGAAAGCAAAATAGATGACTATTGATGTTAATGATCCCTCAAGATGGAAAAGAATGGCATGGACTCAAGAATGTGTTTTATTCACTTTATCTTTTGAATTTACTCCCTCCGTCCTGTATTATAGGGTATTCTGATTTTTAAATTTTTTCTAAAATATAGTGCATCCGGAGAACAAGAAGATAATGTTACTTAAATTAAAGTGCATGACTATTTTCTGTATAGAAAGTAATTCATTTCCTTGCCTATTTTGTATAAGAGGCTGAAAGTTTATCCTTTAATTATGCAAATTGAATCAAATTTCAATATATTAGGAAGGTAAGCGAGGGGTACATGCGTCTATCATTCTCTTTATTATTTTATTCTAAAATAGCAAGAATATACTATATATCAGGACAGAGGGAGTATGTTTACGAAACGTCGTACCATAAAGGGGCGTAACTTACGGAGTGAAGAATTTGAGGATGTATTGGCCGGCTAGCCATTTCTTTTGGTTCAAGATGATGAGGCGTGTTTTTGAGTGTCACGTGCCTCGTTACACCACTTGCAACAAAGCTTGTCTTGCTTGAATCCACATAGTTTGTACGTCGTATGTATGTCTCTTCATGTTCATAGTGTTCCTTTTCTGTGAGCTTTGTTTTTTTTTCGAAACCGTGTATTAGCACGTTTTTCATTAAGAGAAGTTAGAGTTTACAATCTAGCTTTACAAAGGCAAGATGTCTTTGGCCACCCGGCCACACAAACACGAGGCACCGTCTCGAACGGTGGTAAAACACAGTTGTAACTTTCTAAAGACACCAATGTGCGATTAAAAAGGACAGAAGAGTGTGAGCACTATCGTGCGAACAACGGTGAGATGCCACGGAAGACGGCCGCGATCCAACCGTCTGTCTCACCGTTGATGCAAGCGATGATCTCGGGCACCGTCTTGGCGATGTTATCAAACGCCCTTCTGTTGCGTTCCATCCACAGTGTCCAGGAGATGAGAAGCACCGTGGAGTCGAAGCCCTTCTAGAAGGCTGCCGGAAAGCGCTCCCGCGTCTCTAGCCACCAATCGACCAGCCTTGCGTTGGTGTCGGGGCAGAGGTCCTCGCGGTCGATGCGGCGCAACATCTGATACCACACCTCTCCAGCTAGCACGCAGCCCACTAGCAGGTGTTCGGCTGTCTCCGGCAGCTGCGCGCAGAAAGCGCAGGTGTCATCCTGCTGCAGGCCGTGGCCCTGCGCTCTGCCGTCCAAAGGCGGCCTTGAAGCGCCAGCCAGAAGAACTTCACTTTGGGCGGCAAGGATGCGCTCCATAGCTCATCGGCGCTGGCCAGAGGTGCTCGACCGATGAAGAATGCCTGGTAGGCCGAAGCGGTGGAGTAGACGCCATTCTGTGTCCAGCGCCACAGTATCTGGTCTTGCACAGACGGTTGTAGTTGGATGTTGGCTGTGAGGTTCCAAACCTGCATGAACTGGTTGATGTAGGCGAGCGTCTGTGCCCCAGCAGCGTCGCGCCTCCATTGCCTATCAAGGAGCGCCTCCTTTACAGTTCGCTTTCGACGCCTCACGCTCACCTTGCTGAACTGGGCGCCTCACGCTCGCCTTGCTGAACTGCAGTGGCACGGCGGAGCACAGCGGGCCGCAAGGCAGCCAGCTGTCCGCCCAGAAAAATGCCGAGTCGCCGTTGCCAACAACGAAGTGGACAGAGGCCGTGAACATGCGTTGGACGATCCGATCCGTTTTCTGCGGCAGACTTGCCCAAGATGCGTCTGGCCTAGAGCGCCACAGCCATTCCCAGCGTAGACGGAGTGCAAAACCCTGGACCCTGAGGTCAGGCAGCCCCAGACCCCCCAAAGTCCTCGGCACGCATGCGGCGGGCCACGCTACCTTGCACTTGCCAACGGCGGCGGAGTCCGTACCCGTCCAAAGGAACCCATGGCGGCGCTTGTCGATCGCATCCACCGCCCACAGCGAGAGGGAGCAGGAGATGGCCACATGCACCGGAATAGCCTATAGAGTTGATTGGACCAATGTCTTTCGCCCTGCTGCGTTGAGGAGCTTCGCCTTCCAGGTTGGGATCCTGGCGGCCACAGCATCAACACTAGGCTGCTCGTCTGCGCGGCGCAGCTTGGAGATGGACAGCGGGACGCCGAGGTAGCGGCAGGGGAAGTGCTGCACTCAGCATGGGAAGGTAAGCGGCACCTCCTGCACCTCTTGGCTGTGAGCTTTGTTTTAGAATTACCTAGAACAAAGAGGGAGAGGAATTGTACTTGTGGCACAGAGTCCCACTATTGTCATTATTGTTATATATTCGACTATGTCAATTAACCTATTAGAGTTATGAACTCGAACCTTTGTATCTTCTATGCTTCCTTCACATTTGTAAATCAGATTGCATGTTTTACGTTCCTGCTTGTGCTCTTCGATGTACGTAGGAAAAGCCTTCTTAGCTAGGTCAACAATCATGGTGAGCATGGTTCATAACCAATAAATCACTAGTGTAACGGTTAATTTTAGGGATTCAAATCTTACTTGATTAGAAACCAGGACTGTGAACGTCGAATTCTTCACCAAACGAATCTACCATACATGTCAAAAGAACTAGATGACTCCATCAATGGAGGCTTTGTTGAACTCCGCTTATAGCAACAAGAGTTGGTTACAACGCTTGAAATATATATGCATTGTCCCTGTGCCTTCCATCACTGCCATAATCCTACTCGATATCTCTGGGTTATTCAACTTTTTACGCAGCGTTGTGGAAAACCCTTTTGATCATGAGCACATACCACTTTGCTAAATGCTAACAAAGCACCGAGGGCTCACATGTCAGCCGAGTGGACCATGGCCGTACAACTGGGTTACACCAAAGTTACGACAGAAGTATACACACATATGATCGAGAAGAGAAGCGGCGCCGCCTATGGAAGTAGGAGAGGGACGAGCCTATAAATAAGCTCCACCGCCCCGGCCACACCGAGCACACAAACCATTCCCCAGCTCCTCCCTTTTTGCCGTTTCTCTTCACAAACATCCGACAGTCTCATCACCGTCTCCCCCGCTTTAGGCCAACAAGGTCACCGGGCGGCCACGCACCGGCTCCACCAGCAGCAGCAGCAGCTAGCACAAGGTCGATGCCCCACTCTCTAATTTTGCTAGTGTGTGCGTTGAGCTCTGCTCTATTCGTTCATGCTCTGCTTCCTTGGCCCTCATGGTGTCACATTTGCATTGCTAAATGCTTCCTTTTTGTTTGCTTCCAGCTTGGTTCTCTTGTTCTCTTTATTTATGGATGCATCCGTCGATTTGTTAATGCGTCTGAGATGACAGCTCGTTTTTTTTTTTTAATACGCCGGTGATTATGCAATTGCCATGAGCAGAGCAGCAGCATCTTTTTCTTGTCTTTTTGCCCTTTTTAGCCGCGTGGCCATGCATGGCATGAGTTCATGTCAATGCAGTGGAGGTAGCTGATGTGGTGTTGTGGTGCAGGCGGCCGGGTGTAGCAGCCAGAGCCATGGAGAGGCTGAACACGAAGCTGTACCTGCAAAACTGCTACATCATGAAGGAGAACGAGCGGCTGCGCAAGGCGGCCCTGCTGCTGAACCAGGAGAACCAGGCCCTGCTCTCCGAGCTCAAGCACCGCCTCGCCAAGTCCGCCGCCGGAGGCGGCACCAACAACAGCGGCCACGCGGCAGCGGCGAACCGCGGCTCGCCGAAGCCCGGCGTCGACGCCGCCGCTGCGCCGTCTTCTCATCAGGCCGGCGGCAAGGGCATGCCTGCCACCAAGCCCAAGCCGCCCAAGTAGGCTGCAGTCCATCACACAACTCGATCACAAGCTAGGTTGCTGCTGCATGCACAACAACGGATGTCCTTCATGGTGTTGGTTTAGTGGGTCACTTAAGTAGCTTCGGATGTGGATGTGATGTTACTTCGTTTCAGGAAATGTTTGTGTAGTTTTAGTTGACGGAAGAGTCCTGGCCGATGTGTGTGATCTTGTAATGAATGGATGACTAGATCGATCGGAGGTACAGAGAGATGTGTGCGTTTCTGAATTCTGAGAGCTGGGCTTCTTCAGTCTTGACAATGGTTTGAGGAGTGGCTTCTGAAATCCCTGTAAATCTCGCAGCGTTCTCCTAGCTTTCTTCTTTCGGATTGTCGTCCTGCAATCTGAAACAGTGTGTCAAGATCTTGTCTGTCACGTCGTCAGTACGGCAGTTGTTCATACCAACTACGGAGAGAATGCTCGCCATCGTGTTGCCCATCTCAGTACGTACAGAGTAGAAAACTTAACGATACAGTACGTCATCAGTACCGCATGAACAGTTAACGAGAGAAAGCAACATATATCTATGACCGATAGGGGGTTTTTGGATCACATATATCTTGAATAGATTTGGCGCGCAGTTTCACTTTTTTCTTCTTCTACCTGCTGGTCTTTACCACGCTATGATTGGCTACAAATAGATAGTCCAAGAGAGTACAAGGGTGCACTCAACAGGATTCCTGCGATTGCACATGCCAGTATGCCACTGCAATCATCATTCGACATGGTCTACTATACTATACCTTTCATTTGTCCTACCCACTTAATACTTATACACACAAAAAAAAGGAGCTCATTGAGAGCTAACATGCAATTCGATCCCCTGTTCCTCCCTGATCACTCGCTACTCTACCTAGTACGTCCCTAGTCACTAGATTTATTTATCCTTCCATCTCAAAGCAATGTGTGATTCTTGCTACAATGCTACCTAGTACGTACATTCATCTATGCCTTCCTTTGGTTCGCTTCAGGAACAAAAGCAGAGCAACATCAAAATGACCAGGCATGCATGTGGCAACCAAGTCTCTTGGACCATGAACTCATCGTGCTCCCCTGCAAGCAAGGATGCATTTTTCTACTTTCAGTTAGCTCGAACGCCGTAGAATTTGAGAGACAGCAGGAGAAGGAGATGATGACATTCACATCAGATGGAGCTCGATACATGACCACTGGGTCGCAGACACACTTATGCCCTTGATCCAACCGTCTTCAGCTAGATCTCACTGCCACATCATTGCAAAAGATATGTTTTGATCTACTATCTTAACAGCTCCAGCATCTCCCCCTTTGCTTGCATTTACATTCATAATGCGACTTGTCGGGAAGTGAGATTTCTTTTTGACGAAAAAGAGAAGTGAGATTTGCAAGAACGCAGACAAGATAAGCTATACATGTACTCACTCGGTAAAATGGAGAAGAAATATTCACATAGATGTATTTTGTATTTGGAGGAACTACTTACTGGCAACTGGGTGCTGCAACGGGTATGGTCCAAGGGACCAGTGTTGAGAAGCTATTGAGTACGCCAGTACATAACCTGCCAGATGCAAAATTTGTACGCATGCATCCTGTGAAGCACCTGATCATGAATCATAATGCCAAGTTCCAAAAGGTATCGAGTGCTGCTCCGAAGCAGAATGATCATGGGTGATACCAACAGATGCGATTGCGAAGCTCAGCTGCTGCACCGAGCGTGCAGTCCAGAGGAAATGGCGCTGCTACTACAGAACAAGCTAGCGCCCATGTGTTTTCTGGAGAATGAAAGCCCAACCACTACGAAAAATTCACGCCGCTGGAACATATATAATATATTCGAGATGCACACATTCAGTGCTAAACCAGAGTCGTGCTAACTGCTAACATTAACATCCCATCCCAGACGAACAAATATTTACATATACTAGTGCAGCCGCAGCCGCAGCCGCAGCCACACGGCAGCACATCAGGTTCGTCCTGTCCAGCCTTTCAAGGGCTTGTAGCCAGGGTCACTAGCACTTCCCTACTACACTACAGAAGTACAGAGTACACACAGCCACGGCAGTGGCGAAACCAAGGAGAAGAGGCAGCCTAAAATAGGACACAGGCACCTCACATTGCCACCCAACGCATCGCCGCTACTTCCACTAACTACTGCTACTACAGCACAAAAGATTACTACCAGATGAGATGACGCTAACACTAGAGGGTCGCATCGCATCCTGGACACGCCACGGACTTCACTCCTCATCCGGCACCACCTCCATGTTCTGCTCCTCGTACTTCACCCCAACCAGGAAGCAGATGCTCACCTGCACGCCATGAACCACCAAACACACCACGGTCACGGGTCACAAGTCACGACAATGGCAATCGCCAATCCTGGAGCCACCACCACCAGGGAAGAAGATGAACAACACACACACGCACCTGCTTGGGGTCGTACACAGCATACTCATTGTACTCGAGCGGGCCGTCCTTGTTTGCTGACGGCACCGGCTTGCCACAGGGGATCGTCACGCCGTCCCTCCAGGTGATGTGCTCCGACTCGTCGGGCGTCTTCCTCCCGACACCTTTCACGCCCATCTTCTTCTCTTCGAAGACCTGTGCCTCCTGTTCAGTGTCCATCAAAACAGATAGCTGTATCATTCAGAGCCTAAGCTTACGATACGAGTGGCTGCTTCAAGATCACTGAAGGGAGAGGGAAGGCTCACCTCTGCCCCTGGTGTTCCGGTTACTTCTTTGATCTCTTCTCCCAGAGATGCCACAGCCAGGACCAGGTACCCTTCTGGACGATCAACTGCAGTGAAGCCATAGCGAGCAGCTTCGGCCGCTGCATCAGAACAGACTATGGCTTTGCCAAACTGCAAATGTCACACGAAATCACTTGAACAGAGCTCTCAAATCTCTTGAGATGTGAGTAGATGACATAATCAATGGGAGGGTTACTTACCATGTACCCTGGCACAGGAAGATGACAGATAGCAGGCAGGAATCCTTTATGGAGGTGGCTAAGCAAGTTAGAGCTTCTAGTCCCTGTGCCAAAACGCATATGTTAAAACTAGAATGAGAATACATGCTTGTTTTGTGCTATCGAATCATGCATGCTTAGCACTCATGATTCACGGTATCAGTGAATAGAAGAAAGACATACCACACCAGAGAAGAATTTTGTTTGGCAGACACTTTATTTTCTCGTAAAAAGGAAATGCACGGGACTCGACAGCATATATCTTCTCAACAGACACACCATAAACCTGCACCGAAGTTCTATCATTGGACATGTTTCGTGGAGAAGGAATCAGGATCTACAGGCAGAGAAGTATGAGATCTTACCACATCCTCCACCTTGACAGGCTCATATGTTTTCTCTAGGTACTTGAGAATCATCTTGTAATCTTCTGAGTCCTCAGCAACAGGATTGATCGAACAACCGAGCTTCTTGTAGCATTCAGAAAGTGGATCAACCAAAGTCGAACTGAACATGTCGCCAATGAGATGAGATGCATCATTTATATCACGGACAGTCTCAAAACCTGATGCTACCTGCATCCACAGGAATTGTGAAAATTTCAACCGAGTAGATCAGGAAGACACAAAACAAAAGTAGAGTAGCACATAGCAGTAACATACATTGTCAGCAATCTGCTCAAACCCCCTCATCGTGTATGGTCGAGCTGTGGGGAACAGAGTGAACCATTTGCTACTGACTTCAGTCCAGAATGCATCTGCTTCTGGGCCAGACTCTGCCACCGACTCCACATCTCCTCTCATCTGAAGAGAGGTTAGAACTTCAGTGCTTCCGGTTCCGCTATCTAGCAGTTTATCATCAATTGTTCACACTGGCAGGGGAGGATATGCTGCTAGATAGCGGAACCGGAAGCACTGAAGTTCTAACCTCTCTTCAGATGGAGATCAGTAAGCATTCCTATGGGAACATCAGGCAGGTCCTGGGCCATCTCCATCAATGCATACCTGTCACATAAATTATTAAAATCTGGTTTCTATGTTGCATCTGTTGTGCTGATTACTCTAAGAGACAGAACATTCTATGGAAAATACCAACCAAAAGATTATACTTTCAACTAGAACTTATAAAAATAGTTTCTGTTCATCTAGAGGATACCTGTAAATTTCTTGGCCACACAACTGTTTCACAAGGAAAGCACCAGAAGGATCAAGCTTGCAATGTGCTGCTGCAGAACCCAACTGACGAAGTGCTACACCTCCATGACGCACATCAACCCAACATCCTGCCACAAGATTGACATACAACACAGTTCTTGAATCTATGAAATCATGAGGAAGAAGTAAAATAAACAAAAAAAAAAAAGCTAAGCAAACATCTTGAAGTGAAATCTAGTGCTAAGGAACCATCTTGAATCTATGAAATCATGAGGAAGAAGTAAAATAAACAAAAAGCTAAGCAACATCTTGAAATGAAATCTAGTGCTAAGGAACCAGAAGATACAAGTACCATGTCCAACGGATACATCTTCATACTCTTCTTCTCAAACTTCTTCTGCCTTTCCCAAGGCTCAAACTCATTTCCAGTAACCTCCTCAAATAGCCGAACAAATTCTTTAATAGCATCATCGACACGGCCACCAAAATCCTCCACTCGTTCCTCTGCCATCTGGTCATGACCAATTGGACCTTTCTTGTAGAATAGGTGCAAACGATTTTCAGGGACCATAACCAGCTGCATGATGCATAACTGCACAGAAAAAAGCTCTGAGGTACATGAACCAAAGTAAAACCCACGGAAAGCTATACTCCAATATAAATAAGACATTGAGAATACAAATACATACTCATTCATCTGGCATCCAAGATCGCATAGAGCAAATGCACAATTGTAGATTATGCCATCCTTCTCAAAGACACATCCACCATCTTTATCGAGTTTAGAGTCCTTGTGGACAGATCTCTTGCCAGCAAGTTTAACCTACTCCAACAAATAATTGCTATTGAGGAACAAAATAAATTTGTAACTGACAAATGCAAAATGAACCAGATTAAGGCAAAATACCTCTGCAGCTAAGGTCTCAATGGCCTCCTCACTTGGATCAAGTTGCCCCAGTGGGAGTCCTCTGCCTTCCGGAACAACATCAGAAACAATATCATAGGCAGCTAAAGGCTGAACTTCCTTCTTCTCAATACTATCAATTATCCAATTCTCACTAACAACAGGAGTTCCACGCTCCCTGTGAAGTATAAATTGTCAAATTTAGTTCAACTGTGCTATCTACTGTGCTATCTATTTCTATGGCAACTCAAAGCAAGGAACATGTCAACAACAGAAGTATATTAGGCAAGGTATTACAATGCTTCAGCAAATCCTCCAGAGCCACCTTTATCTCTCTCAGCTGGAGAAGCCACTACGCAGGTAACACCTGCAAAGACAATTGCACCAATGTCATTAAGTATATGTTGCCATAGCATCATCAAACACAATACGAACTACACATGAGAACCAATGCAGGATAATATGATACACACCAAGTACAGAATTGTTGACCTTCCCTCCATGCTTCATAATCTGCTCCTTGAAGAAAGCCTAGACATTTTCAGCATTAACAGAGTAAGATTCATGAAGCTCAGAGGGACAGGTCTAACTGTCTAACAGATGAGATTATTCAAAGGCATTACATGTGAGCGTGACATCCGTCCAGACAAGGCAATCATCATGCCAGAGAAGATATGGGCCTGTTCATCAACATCACGTTTAGGGAACTCCTTCCCTTCATGTTGCTTTAGCCACTGCAAAGCAATAAACACAATACAGATAGTACATGAGCATTTATGAACTAAACCATGCTCAATGAAGTGCTCACTGCTCAGTACCTATACTATACAAACTGCAATCTAATTACCTTGTGGATATAATCATCTTTAATGTCATCAGGAACTTGAATAGGACCACTCTTCCTTGAAGGGTCGTTAGTACTGAAAGTACAGTGTGCCCACTCGCTGTAGTTGCCAGTGCACTTGTATTTCCACCCCTTAAATTCAAGCTGACCACCACATACTGGGCACTTCTTGAGAGGGCCATAAAACATCATATCCGCGCTGCAGATATGAAAAAAATGGTGAGACATTTAGCATGTGAATGAGGAGGTTCTAGTAACAAATAAAGAACTCCAGTTTCAGCAAAAGTTCAGTACCATCTTGAAGCGACTGCATCCTCCGATCCAGAAGCATCTTGCTCATTGGCTTGAAGGATCTTGCGCATGTCCTCCAGGGAGAGGTGTTCTCCTATGGCCTTGCAGAACTCTGCAAAGTCTCTTGCGGCAGCTTCCCTCCCATTGGGCTCAGATTCATCAGCTTTGAGCTTCTTGCTCTTCGTTGCTGCCTCTAACTCCCCGTCTTGCCCTTTGTTGTCTGCAGGCTTTTTGTTCTTGGAGGGAACATGCTTGCCCCTTTCCTGGTCTTCATTCTCCGATTTCTGCTTTTTTGAGGCGAGCTTGCCTTCTTCCTGGGCAGCTGCATGCACCCTTGATCTCGTCTCGTGCACCTCCAAGAACAGAGTTCAGACTTTAGTCAAACAAGAATGTTCAGAAACTACATGATAGAATGGGTAGAAAGAAAATGAAACAGCTAAACATAACAGAAGAACTAAAACGTTTAAGGAAACAACAAGAAGGTTCGTAGTTTGTCTATAAGAGATAGATGCTTTAGACGGAAACAAACAGTTTTTCCCAGTCTGAAATGGAAATATACGATGAGGCCATTCTAGCATAATGGGCACATCTAATCTAACAAGCAAAAAGTAGCAAAATTTACAGATAGACAATGAGTCAGTTACTAAGTCATTTGTTTCATTCAAGTATTTTTTCAGTACAAGTTAAAACTGTTAAAGAATTGGTTGTTCACAAAAACATGGAACTACTCATGATTGGTGAGGTAATCCTAGGTACAGTTACAACTTACAACTGAGGGCATTTCAGGTCGGTGGATGCTGACCAAATGAAACACTGAGGTGTACAGTAATCATCGATTGGCGAACCTTGCTATGCTAGCGGGCTCAATCAAATAAGGTACATTCTCGTGATACCCAATCCAATCTAACTTCTTATGCAAAGTTGACACCAAGAACCGCGCATCCACCGATTTCGACCCAAGAAAACAAAAGAATGACCAAAACAGGAGGGAGCGAGCGAACATGTAACTAACTGCATAGTACTCTACAACTGACCTACTTCACAAAACAACGAAAAAAGACCTAGATGAGAGCAATGTTCGTGGCCAAGAACGAGCAGGGAGACAAGAGTTGACCGTGGCGACCGGACGAGAAGAAGCCGTCAGCAAGAAGCATCAGAGTCTCAACCGTCCTCTATCGCTGGGGATAAATAGCCGCGGGGCGAGACCGGTGGTGGGGGATTGGAGGCGGAGGGGGAAAAGGCAAGACGGTGTCTGGGTGTCGCAGCGGCTGAGCTCCAGCTGTGGCCATGCCCGCCCGCCTCCGCGACACGTCGCCTGCCGCGCCCGCTCGCATGCAGGGCGCTTCGGGCTCCGTGAGCCGGGAGGGAGGACACGAAACGGGCTGCTGCGGGGGCATGTGGCCGCCTTGCCGTGTGGGAGGGCGCCGAGGGAGGCGGTCGGAGGGAGAGCGGTGGCGGCACCAGCAGTCTCGAGTGCGTATGTTGGCCTAGTCAAACCTCGCAAGGTGTGTACCGTGAACGACACATTTGTTTGAGCTGCGATTAACGGTGATAAAGTAGAGCGATCGCTTGGTGGGGTGGCACGGCTCTTTATTGATGATGATCGATCTCCTTCGGAGAAGCAGCGAGTGATCTGGTTTTTCCTTTATCATATGGTGCTTTTATTACTCACAAGTTTCTTTTGATCCTTATTGACTATTGTTCTTCGCTTCTTAAGAAATCACTTATGTAGAAAAATAGACTATTGGCTCATTTAGTTTGGATTTTGATTTTTGATGATCAACACAGACTAATATATTTGCAAGTGTTTATTTTATAGATAGACTAATAAAGAATATGATCAACACTCGAGAAAGACTCTAGAGGTTGGCATCTTATACTTCTTTTGTCCTTCATAATCTTCGTTGAGTATCGATCAGATAAAGCCATAAAAGTAATGCAAAAGTTTATGACACAAAAAAAAACTCGGTCAGACGGGGGTAAGACCGCCCCCACGATATTTCATTAAGATAGAAGATTTTAATTCCTCTGACCGAGAAAATCTCCGAACCCTGGCTGTGCCCAGACACTAGAGACCGACACCCGTAGGAATCGTTACCTGAGCTGGACCACAGGTTAGGACACCGTTGCCACTGGACGAAGCGAGTCGTCCTTCCAAGTGCTTTAGCTCACGGGACCAGCGAGAGGACTTTTTTTAACCTCGAAACGAAAATTCTCCTTACTTAGGAATCAAACCCCGGATCTCAAAGGTGCCTTAGGAAAGCTAGACCTAACTAGACTAGTCAACCCTTGGCAAGTCTAAGACACAGTGAAAAAAAAGTCTAGATAAAGACACACTAAGAAATAAAAGGACAACTACGATATATGTAGCACCTGGCTGTCAGGACTGCGATTTTAGAGCTGGCACCAAACGATGAACAATTGCTCCAAAGGTTGGCGTGTCAGACCTCACCTCCATCAGACTCCATCAATGATCAACCTTTGGCGGCCACCAAACCTTAGAACCCTCTAACGCTAACATTTTTTTCTCTCTTTTAGTTGTATTGTTTAGTTTTTCTTTCTTAGTATTTTATAATACAATTGAATTGTCATTAAATGATACCTTTGCTAGCCATCTAAAACTATGACCCTCCTATTCGAGAGCATTATTCCTTAAGTGCGAAAACTTGGAAGAACTCTCGAAAATACACCAACACCTAGGGCTCTATGCATCAAAATCCTAGAAGAATTCATGAACCTACATGGGCACAAGGTCGTGAAGATGAGGCTTTTGTGCTATATACACACGTATCATGTTGAAAGCCCGTGTATTTTTAAGTGTTGACTAACCATCTTTTGCAGCAAAAAGAAAGCCCGTGTGTTTTGTGCTACATTTGGAGGCCAACCATCGGCCACAATGATTACACAAACCACAACAACTACATCTATTTATGAAGAGAAGACGATTAATCAAGTGAAGCTTCTATGTGTAGGTCCAAAGGTGGTGCCGAGAAGACACCAGAAATGAAGGCTTACACATCAAGAAGACGTCAAAGTTGAAGGCTCACGGGTCATGAAAATTCTAGAGGTGAAGGTGACGAAGACTTGCACGCTAAAAATAATTGGAGATGAAGACCCATGTATCGAGGAGGTCCTAGAGATGAAGACCAGTGTGTCAAGCGAAGCTGGTAACCGTGTCATAGAAAGCGCAGGAGCCGAAGGCCGAAAATGAAGACATTTGAAAGATGAAGGCACTTGGAGCTAGAAGCCTTGGGGATTAGACCATGTGTAGGCTAGAGATGTGGGCGTGCTGTTTTCTCCATACCATTTTTAGCACAGGAATTTTAGGGTGGAGTCTTTAGTGAGGCGTGCATATGTAGGTTGCGAGGGATGGTCTTTGCAACTAGATTTCCGGGTTGAACCTCCTCTTGTATGAGAGCATCTACTAGGTCATAACCTAGTAGCTGATGGGCTACTATTGGAGGAGTCAATATTCATATGAGCCAACTACCCCTAAAAGAGGCCCAATAGGGGCTAGTGTAGTGGCTTGTCAATTTCACACTCACTAAGAGGTCGCTTGTAAATTGCTATGTCTATATATGAAGCCAAGGGCACGAGGGCAAAGGAGTATCTTCCTTTTAGCTTTTATTGACAAACCTTAGCCGCCTCTCTCGACTCTCCTCTCCGAAACCTTTTCAAAAAGCGCTTTCCCAACAGTCTTTTATTCTTTACTTGCATTATGATAGCTATGAGTACTCTTATATTACATCTTGTTTAGTTGCTTGAGATCAACTTCATAGGAGCGTTGTTTCAGTCTTTAGTTTCATAGAAGATAGGGGCGAACGCTCTGTTTCGCCTCCATGAAGCTCTACTTCTGCCAAAATGTCCTCTCTATCATCATGACACAATTCGTGTCACCAGAGAAGTTCAAAGAAGACGAGGGAGTGGGTTTGAGAGTACATAGAATGAGAGAGAAAGTAGGGGATGCCATGGAGGCGTATTTGTGGACTTGTGTAACCATTGTATCTCCATCTGCCAAGCTGGATGTTATGTAGGCAAAATCAGACATGCAAACTGGCCAAGTAGACGATAAAATGAATGATTTAGCGAAATTTAATTAATTTCTTAATACATAGTTTTGTAGGATGTGAGTTTAAGTATAAGCTATACCACACAACATATGCTTAGACTTGAGTTTTTCCTTTCCTCATAACGCTGGCCAGGGATACAATCCAGTGCAGTTGCGCTACTGCAAAGACCAGTTATTCCAAGAAGAAACAATTTGGATGAGAGCTCTCATTTTTTTATCATTTTGCATTCGTACTCTACTATCAGGGTTTGTAATCTCCTACTATATCTTTGTTGGATTTTTAAATATTCAAATAAACTGAACAATATAATAAAAGTAAATTCAAGGAATAGTTCCCTTTTTGAGGGGCCCCTCGGGGTCGTGGAATGCTTTTCTTCTCCTCTTATTCCATATGGAATACAATGAGTTAAAATAAGAAGGAATAGGAGAATATTCTACCGTTTGCTCCAAAAAGAGGATGAAATCCATCCTATAAAAAAAGAAATAATCCGAAATAGAAAGAACTTTTTTAATTAAATTCTTTATTTATCTTTTATTCCAAAATTCCCCCGAAAATCCAATTTCATTTTTGAATGGCGTTAGATGATCTAGTTCTTAATATTATTAGTTTATTTAACTAATAGATTCCACAACAAATCTCTTGATTCGGAATTAGGGACTCATGTTCCTATCATCCTAATCGATCTTCACATGAACTTGAAGCTCAAAAAATAATAGTAATATAGATTTTTCAACACGGTCTTGATTTTCTACATTATATATGTATTGATACTAATTAACAATATATATTTTTTTATACTAGATTCCATAAAGCGTGTTGTACCTCACTGCATCTAACATTTATATATATCTATTTTCTTGAATTTTCTGATGTTGAACTTTGTCATGCTTGTCAAACATGGTGGTTTTTAGAACTATGCAAATTGCCCAAGCATGGTGGTTTTTAGAACTATGCATATGAACAACTTCACACTAGCTCTTCAAGTTGCACAAAACAAGTTGTTTTACACCATTTCATGCACTTCTGCTTCTAATGGAAAGAGAAATTTCGGGCACCACTCCACCCATGGCTAGTGGTGCCAATTCTGAGTGGAGCGAGACAAATAACAATACTTAATTTGCATGAGCCTCTCATTGTGGTGTAAGAGTGATCCTTATTCCTACGTGCAGAGCCCACCTATAGCTTGCAGGCATCACCACATTGCAAAAGACCAAGGGAGTTTTTGGTTTAGGGCCATAGCCCGTCACGGCCTAAAGTGTGGGTCACGACAGTTGTTTGGTTGCCAACTTAAATGAAGCTGCTACAGTTTTTCACATTACAAATTACATCACGTAGTGTAAGAGTGAGTGATCCTTATTCCTACGTGCAGAGCCACCTACAGATTTCAGGCATTACCACGTTGCAAAAGACCAAGGGAGTGTTTGGTTCAGGGCCACAGCCCGCCACGCCCCAAAGTGCGGGTCACGGCAGTTTGGTTGCCGACTTAAATGAAGCTGCTATAGTTTTCACATTACAAATTACACCAAGTAGTGTGGTGCCGTCAAACCCCGCCCCTGCCACTTGACACACGTTAGGCGTGGCAACCAGTGGTCTGGAACCAAATAGGCCCTAAGACCATGCTTCATGCTTACTAAGCAGTACTAGCTAGCTAGTTGGGTTCCTTGCCACCAGCGACCAAGTCCTCAATTTTATACTGGTACTTGTATTTTTCTGAATTTATTTTAGAATTTTTCGGTCTTATACTTTAGATGGTAAGCAGCATTTCCGTTGATAATGAGACGTCAATGATAACTTCAAGAATCTCTAGTTTTTCGGAGGTGCTTATAAAGGTAGAGTTTGTGTACGTATATTTATAGGGGTGAGTGTACGTGCGTTTTTGGCGTCTGCGTTGTATTATGTAACATCAGAAAAAAACTATCTCCACCCTTTACTGAAACTCTCAAGTTAACTTTTTTGTGCAGTAAAAATTTACTAAAAGAATTTGCATTGTCGAACCAAATTAAGTCCACGCACCGCAAGTGTTATGACTCATGAAACATCTCTATTTGGTGTCATGACTCATGACTGAACATCTCTGCTTCTTAGGCACCTGAACCAATTTTGATGATCCTTCCCTTGCCCTGTCCGTTGGATTATTTTTAGGCTAGCTGGCTGATACTAGCCATTTGCTTGTCCTGCCAATAGACAAATTGACCGGTGCATGCAACACACACTCACTAAACATATCTGCTAATTTACGTTCTTCTATTTTTTTTGATAAAAGATAAAAATAACGGTTTCATCTATCCAGGGATAGGATCAGACCTTTATTACAGACTCTGACATGGGAACAAAGTTTGGTTGTAGAAAGATTATAACCTCACACATGAAAACAGAAAAAGGTAAATAGTTTATGACTAAACAAAACCAACATGTCTTTGCGAAAGCCAACCATTGGAACCAAGGATTCTAAAGCGAACTTCTCCAGGTGTTGTGTCACAGAGGTCATTCGATCTTTGAGATCCTCATGTCGCAGCAAGTTTGCCTATTGACGTAGCCAGTGTGTTCCTTGGAACAGTACCTGCAAAAGAGATTTTGGTCTATATTTGTCAAAAACTACCCATTCCTTATTATCCATAGTGATCAAAGAAGTGCTGCGGCTATTGTTAATAACAATATATTATACTTTTTTCTCAATTTAGAACAGTTGTAGTACAAATCATCTATAATTATTGGAGGTAAAATCCCAAAAAATATATATATAGAGCGCCATAAAAATGTGACATAAAAGCAATCAAAAAAAGGTGTTGAATTGTCTCTGGAGAATGGCAGAAACTACAACTCTTGTCCCCATGCCAATTTCTTCTAGCCAAATTATCTTTGGTTAGAGTTCTACCTTTTTTAAGTACCACATGAAAACTTTAATTTTCATTAGAAGTTTTGTTAGCTAAATATCATGTGGCACTCTAGCCCCATTATTAATTAAAGCAGCATATATAAACTTGACTTTAAAAATCTCTGAGGCCTTTAAGCCCCGTACAAAATCGTCTTGTTCCTTGACTAAGTTAACTTATTGTAAAGAAGTAATAATTTTGCACCAGCTTGTTAGGTTTGCTCCCACCAGGTTTCTTCGGAAATAAATATTTAGAAAAGGTGAACTGCAAACCATGGCAGTAGTGTCTCTTTTTTTTCTTATAATGTTAAATAGTGTAAAAAATTTATCTTTGAGTGGTTTATTACCCAGCCAATGTATCCATTTAACTCCTATCTTTTACCTTAAAATGTCCCAACTACATAAAAGTATCTTTAGTGTTCATCAAACTTTTCTAAAAATGTGAATCAGTTGGTTTTTTACATAACTTCCTAAAGCCTTATTTTTTATGTATTTATTTCTTAAAAGTTCCTGCCACATCTCATCCTTATTGAGTAATTTGTATAACCACTTACTGAGAAGACATTTATTTTGAATTTCTAAATTTTGAATACCTAGTCCTCCCTGGTCTTTAGGTTGACACAAAACTTCTCATTTAGGCAGCCTATATTTTCTCTTGTGCTGATCATTTTGCCAATAAAAATGTGATCTAAAATAATTTTTTTTCTAGTACTCCTTTCAGTAGTTCGAAAAAAGACATCATAAACATTGGTTAGCTAGACAACACCAAGTTTATAAGGACCAACCGACCCCCAACCGAAAGAAATTTACCTTTCCACACACTAAGAATATTCTCTATTCTCTCCTCAATACATTTTCAATCTTTATTATATAATTTTCTAAAATGCATAGGTAAGCCCAGGTAGCGAAAGGGGCATTTACCAATGACACAACCAAACAGTTACGAATAGAACTCTTCGTGATCCTTAGCTTGTCCAAAACAAAAGACTTCACTTTTGTGAAAATTTATTTTTAAACCAGATAGTTGTTCGAATGTGCTCAGCAACAATTTTGTATTAACAGCTTTGTCAACATCATGACTCATAAAGATTATAATGTCATCCGCATATTGATAACCCATCTTGTAATAAATGAGGAATAACCCCTTCTATCTATCCCGCTTTCTTTGCTCTGGTAATTAATATGACCAACATATCTACCACTATATTAAATAGTACGGGAGATGTAGGATAACCTTGCCTCAAAACTTTTCTGGTTTGAAAGTACCAGTTTGACCCATTCACACCGCTTTTATGAAAATCCTTTCGTTCTTGATGTTTGCTGCAAAAAGCTCCACTTTACTTTGTCATAGCCTTTTTTAAAATTCATTTTAAGAATAATCCCGTCCCTTTTTTTTGTGTGAAGTTCATGTAAAATAACTACTCCCTCTATAATATTTCTTCCTGGTAGAAAAGCAGTCAGAGCGGCTATTTTTTAAATGGAGCATAATAGGTTTTCCACTGAAGTTTTATCAGGTCTTGTGGGTTCAATCATAGACGATTTGATGGCTCTTTTCTTTTAACTTTTATCAGGGAAATTTAGCTCTTAATCACCTTAATTATGGTAATATAATCTTATTGCCAAAAAAGAAGAACGTAAGAGTCATACAACAGTATAGACCTATCTATTTATTGAATGTCTATTTTAAAATCTTCACCAAAATCACAACTAATAGATTATCCATCGTTGCAAAAAAAATTAAGTACGTTCTTCTATTTATTGCTTCGTATACTTGCTTGGACTTGCGTTGGCACCGCATCGCCCCCGCTAGCTGTGAGGTTTGCGTTGGCACCACATCGCCCCCGCTAGCTTTGAGGTGGGTTGCTAGAGAATGTCTACTACAGTGCACGCAGCATTTTCATGAGCGGTGGGAAGGAGGTGCTGGAGTAAGTTCCATGGCGCGCGCCGGCGTCCCGTGGCTTTGCTCTTTCCAGCAAGAAAATGGCGCCAAACTCCTCTCTCTTCCTACCAGTTTTGAGTTTCCTCAAAAAAAGCTATTGATAGAATAGAATAAAGTAAAGAGAAAAAGAGGCTCTCATCCAAGCCGTTCCATCTCATACGGATGGTTCAGGTGCACCCACTGCTTATCTTTGCAGTAGTAGCACTGTAGCAGCTACTGCACCGGATCTGCTTCGTCCGTTGGCCGGAGCCTCTCCAGGTCCGAGCCCAGTCTCCACTCTCCAGTTGGGTGGCCAAGCGCACGGCGGCACGGCGCCCGGGCTTCTCCCTTCGCCTCCGCCACCGTCTCCGATTCAGCGATGATAACCCACCATCCCTCCCTGCTCCGCCCATCTATCCTCACCCTCCGGGCCGGCGTCCTCGGTCGGCGTCCGACACCGAACACCTTCCTGTCCACCACCGTCGCCTCCGCGCTGCCTTCTACGCCGCCTCTCCGCGTGCGGTCTCTGTGCGCCACCGCCGGTGGAACTTCGCCGGTAACAAC
Organism: Bothriochloa decipiens; assembly: GCA_023333625.1. Lineage (NCBI taxonomy): Eukaryota > Viridiplantae > Streptophyta > Magnoliopsida > Poales > Poaceae > Bothriochloa > Bothriochloa decipiens. The sequence continues at coordinate 8,878 of JALGXP010000199.1, read as the reverse complement.
CAAATCGAAAGCCCCCTCGATCGGGTTCTCTGCTACTCCTTGGGCCATGCTTCGATTCAGCTGTAAATGCCTAGTTGCCTGAAAAAGAAAACTGTAAATGCTTACTTGCTCGGCAGGTCAGTGGCGATGGAGGCAAACGCGAGGTGCCACCTCCCACGCCTGGAGCCGCCCTGCTCGGCTTTGTGCGTAGCAACTTCCTCCCGCTTGGTGAGTTCCCGCTTGTATGCGATCCCATTTGGTGCTTAATCATCTTGATATCTATGGCCTATGGGCGATTTTGCACTCTACTGCTGTTTCTGTATGTAATGCCAATTATGCAATGCTTGTCTTAGTTGTGCAGTTGGACTTATGTACTCCACGACCCAAACTAGGCACATTTGACAATGCTTCAATGCATTATTTAGCTCCAAATCCAAAATAGCCTTTGCATCTGTGTCATCCTGAAATTCTACCTATACAAAGCTGAAACATAGTGGATTAGCGAGAGATGGGTTTGTTTCTCGAGTGCAGAAAATTTTAGTGTAAATCAAGTATAATCTGCTGTTAAAAAGTTGAAGGTGCTGTGTAGAGACTACTCCTATGTATATAATTGCTTTCATATCATCACTATATATTTGACAAGAGCATGCAAATGTCTCTGGTTTTGAACTTTCTTGGACTGATTCGTGTCTTTCTCATTGATAAGCTCTCATCGGTGGGATCATATTGGGTCTCCTAGATCCTACTCTTGGATGCCTTGCTCAAAAATACTCCCTGTCAAAATACAGCACTTTTGGGATATTTGTTATCTCAGGTTCGGTTGCTTAACCTATTCCTGTGAATCCCTGTTCTATTACTTCTGTGTGCCGCTGATAGCTTCCTCTTGGCTGCATAGGACTGACCCTGCGCACTAGGGAGCTTGGCGCAGCGTTAGAAGCTTGGCCTGCTGGACTATATGGACTGGTATGATCTTCTGTTTGTTCTATGGCTGTCACATTTGCATGTTCTAATATCATTTTATGGCACAACTATAAGTATGCTGGAATAAAGTTCTCACTCCCATTTGATCCAAAGACATAATTAAGAAAATTCCATGCCATTGATTTTCTGGCATTTATTTCTTACCAGGAGTACTAATTGCCTCTCTGGTTGTTTCTGGGATACCGGTTCCCATACTTCTATTGGTCATCAACAGAGCACCCTCAATAAGTTTGCTAATGTCTTATATTATTGTATATAATTGCAGGGATCTATTTTGCTGTTTACACCCTTTCTTGCTCAGTTTATTATGCAAGTTCAGTTCTTCCCTCATGAATTTATCACTGGTAAATGGGTTGAGCACATGCTTACTTTTCATGATAGATTTTCTATTTTCATCCCACCATTTTTTTGTTGCCATGTGATTAACTCATACTTTTGTGTTCCTTATAGCTTGTTTATTTTTGGCATCTTACAGGATTGGCTATATTTTGCTGCATGCCAACAACACTATCAAGTGGAGTTACACTAACACAGGTACTACTTAATACTTATCCCTATTATCTACTAACATGTAATACCACATATTTTCTCATATAGCTATACTAGCATTACAATCTAATAAAATATTTTTACCACCATGCAGCTTGTTGGCGGTAACTCTGCACTTGCCCTTGCAATGACAGTTGCATCCAATTTACTTGGCATTATAATTGTAAGAAAAAAATTACTGTAATTTTTTGTTTATGGGCAACTGAAATGAAATAAGTAATTAACTAACCCAATACAATATCATAGGTTTAACTTTGTTGTTTATAGTTATGAAGCTTTATGCCAAAGTTCTTGGATATAAATGCTGATCAGCTGATGGTAGGAAGATGCTACTTTCTTGTGTTTCAAGCCGAGTGTGATTGCAATCATGTGGTTCTTTTTGGTTTTATACATGTAAAATGAATATCCAGTTATCCAATGATATGATAATTTATGAAATTTGAGTATGACAACAGTCCTCAAACATGCAAAAAAACTGGATTATAGACTAAAATATTTTAAATGTTAAATATATTTTCTATAAACGTGGTCATAGTTAAATAAGTTTGACTCGGGACAAAGCCAAAACGACTTCAATTTTGAAACTGGGTGAGTTTTTTTTTACTAGTATTTTTTTAATAAATTAATTGATGATCAAGGGCTTGTTCTAATGAAATAGTTAGATAAGTTTGACTCAGGAAAAATATAAATCGACTTAAAATTTGAACTGGCCGTGTATGTTTTTACTAGTTATTGTTAATAAAGTAATTACTGGTCAAAGGTTTGCTCTAATGAAATGAATTACACCTTTAATTTAAAATGGTGGATGTCTAGATTGTGAGTGAGGCTTTTTTTTTTCCCCTATGTACAATAATTTTTTGAAAGGCGAAAAAACATCCTATGCTGAGCAATCTGGCCATTCTTCTTTGTGATCATGGAATCAGGTACCTCTTTCTCTTGCAAAATACATTGGCACTGGTGTTGGGGTTTCCTTGCCTACTGAGCAATTATTCAAAAGTCTGGTCACCAGTCTTCTAATCCCTCTTGTTATAGGGAAGGTATGTGGTTATTCATATCTTTGTACTCCCTGTCTCCATGTCGTATCTTACTATTTCATCTCAATACAATGTACTGCACCCATTATGTCCAGATCTCCCTTCAGTTTAATCTTTGGATGTAAAAATAACAGGGCTTATTCTGAGTATCATATAACTACCTTTCATGATCAATATGATCTGGTAAGCGTGATTTGTTTGTCGGATGTTTAGGAGCACAATTTAAGTAGAATGTGTTATCAGTCATGAATCACCTGACTACAATATGCAAAGGATAATTTGAACTCCTCTAACTTAAGTGTTTATAATGTTTTTCTGATTAATTTTGAATTTACTCTCTCTGTTTCTTAAACAAGAAATAATTGAATTCACCATGTATCCCCATGTTTTCCTTAAAGACTTGAAATATCTGAAGCTTCTTGGAGACACTTATGATGGTTTGTTCTTTGTCAGGTTGCTCGAGAAACCTCAAAAGGTGTGCAAACTTCAATATCTTCCAGTTTTTGACAGCCACTCCAGGTTATTCATGTTAATTATCATTCATGCATCTCTTGTTTAGGTATTGCTGATTTTGTTGATGGAAATCGACAAGGCTTTTCAGTTGCAAGTGCTGTTCTCCTCAGCCTAGTATGTCTCTAATACATATGCCAGTTGACATGTTCTTTACTTGCTCTATAGAAAATGTTGCTTGTAGTCACAATAATTCATAATAAGTGAAGAAAACTGTTTTATTTTTTTTGATATAATCAGTAACATCTGGCTCCCTTGACAGCATGTCATGCTTTTTGGGTCCATATATGTGGTGTTTACAGCCCAATTAGCCAGCCCTTTTGGCGAAGCGAGTACAAGAGGGCTGCGTAAACCTATCCTGCATGAAGTTTATCGTTAATGAGTATTTGGGCTCTTTGTTGATCCAATCATATAACAAGAAATCAACTTTCAAGTTTGAATGGAGCATAACTGAGAGTATTTTGGTGTGGGAGAAAGTTTTTTGGAGTTGCGCTTTTGTAGTTTGTGTCAATATATTGCAAGTCTGCATGCCTTGTGATCTATATGGACTTCAGTTCTGAAATATTTCATTGACAGGTCCCATGGATTCAAGTAAGTAGATCAAGATCACTGATCTTATCTGTTCAAGTAAAATCCTTTGCTGTTGCCGTTACTATTGGAGTGTACGTTTACCATCTAAGCTTATCACAGTGAGAATGTTTGTAAATCTTGTTATGTGGATGTGGAATCAAATGCTTAAGGGTGGATGAAGATTGTTCCAATTGTTTTCTTGTTCTGTATCTATGAAAAAGCTCATGTTTTTGTTATGTTTTTCCTCGATTACTGCACAAGTATTGTGCTTGAAGCCTTGAACTGTTATTGTTCTCAGTTACCTATCAAAATATTATTGTTGTTTCAACTTCATGAGAATCTTTATGTTCTAAATTTGTCCAAGGAATCAACTTCCACCTAACATTCAGTGTGATGCATGAATGCACAACTATATATTTTTTTCAAAACATTCGACTTTACTGATAGGCACGCTTGCTAAGATGTTGATCCAGATGGCAGTTTGATATATAAAGTGACCGACTGTTATTCAGTGTCATGTCATGTTAAACTGCTAAAGTAGTGTTAACTGTATACTTACTGTTGTTGCTATCTTTTTCTGGGTTTCACACTAGATTGGAACACTTTCTACTCTAATTCCACAGCCTTACTAAATAACCATCAGTCAGGATTGAGTCAATACTCCCTGTCTCTATAAAACAGAAAAGAACTAATGGGGACTACCCTTCTTCATTAGTCTTAACTGATTCCTTTGCTTGTCAATGGTGTTGCTTAGTCTTTTCTTTTCTTTGCCTCCAATATAAACTGCAGCATTGTAGCTGTCTTCAGCTACACCTTAATTAATATCTAACATGAGCACGTTTCTTTTCACAGGCTTCTTCATCTTGCTCTGCTGGCTTTCAATGCTGCAATGTTGGAGATCTTGTCACGTCTTGAACAGAAAGGGGAGTCAGTCTTTGCAAAGAAAGAGTACGCACGAGCTGTCATTTTGGTGGCCAGTCAGGTCAGTCTTTATCATCACTAAAAGAAATATAAAGCATGTGAATGATACAAATCAAACTCCTGTTGACCTGCCATATGGTGGGCCTGTCTGATATTGCATCTAGCCGAGGACCAAGGTGTAGGTAACTATTACTGTCATGAGTTGGATTGCAGTGTAGCGTGTAGTGTGAGATGGGTGGTCTAGAGTCCAAGCTTAATGTGCAAGACAGAGCTTAGTCAACCAGCAAGCCAAAGACATTTTTTTTTTGGCTAGCTAATCGTCACCACATTTAGGATGTTTTCAAACTACTTAGGATGCTTTTCTATGGGTTTTCATGTTTCCACCGAATAGCCGAATAGGGGGTTTGCAATGCATATTTTAATGTGCTTCTGTCCATTGCTGGGCTAGTTACCGCAAGAATGGCCACCCTTCTGTTACTGGATCAGAAGCAGCTTGGAAACCTTCTTGGAAGCAAGAATATTTTTGGCCATCGAACTATCGCCTTAATCTGATCTTGACCATCCAACTCCAAAATCAGATATACCATCCAACTAATTAAACCAGATGACTTCTGCCATAAATCTGGTTTCAAAGGTGTTTTTCCTATATATGGTTTCAAAAATAATAAAAATGTGATTTTTTTTGAAATTATAAAAAAATTAAAAAAATCATCACTTACTCATTTTAAATAAAAAATATGAAACCAGTACCAAACTTTTTCTAAAAGTGTAATATATATTGATGCTCTACTGAGTTATTTGGATCTTACTTGTTCCTGTTTCTAATGTTTTATTGCCTGTAGTCATGATCGTTATTTATTAAAATTGTCGTTTTGCGCTATATTAGACAAAGAGATCAACAAAAAGGATCTAATGGTTTCGAGTACATGGATCATAAAGGTGACGCCAACCTCGCAGATGCCATGCTCCCCCACATATAGATCCTATTTAGGCATTGCATAGCTATTGCTTTACATTATTTTGCATGACTAGGTAATAGGTTTCAAATAAGAAAGGCTCAAACATCATGCAATCAACTAATCAAGCAATCAATATAAAATAAATCTGAAAATGATAATTTAAATAAGTAACAGCAGTAACTACGAGAAATAAAACAATAGCAACAAGAATAAGTACAAGATCCAAGTAACTCTGAATAAAGCACCAATAGATAGATTGCATTTCTAGAAAGAAATTGGCACCGATTTTGTTAATTTTCAATTTAAAATGAGTTATTTATGAATTTTTAAAGATTGAACCATATTTTTATTATTTTTAGGAAAATACATATATATGTAAATCCACTTTGAAACATAGTTGAGGGCCAAAGTTGTCTCACTTTTAATAATTGGATGGCAAAAAATATCTGTTCTTATCCAATTTGTTATTGAAATTGTTCCAAAACACTAGTAGGTAAAGATGAAGTTGTTATTCTGCTTTCATGGCATGAAAATATTTTAGCTGGCTTTCTTCTTATTCCTGTAGAAAACGTTGCCTGTGTTGGTTGCTGTGGTTGAGCAACTTGGAGGAGCTTTTGGGGAATCTGGATTTCTGGTCATACCTTGTGTTGCCGCACACATTAACCAGGTTCTCATTGCAAAGACATTATTGCTATGTCACTTGCACTCTTAGGGGTCATTTCTAATGTCTGCAACACTCTGCAGATCATTATTGATTCTATCATAGTAAATTGGTGGCGCCGGAAGGATCAACAATTGGCTTCTGCAAAGTAACTTCATTATTCAATTTTGGTGTGTAACACAGGGAATCAGTCAGTAGCTCTTAGTGTTTATCTCGTAACGCCAAAGCAAAATGAGATCTACATGTTCAGTTGTTTGGAATGAAAGCAGTCATATCGAGATTGTTTTGCACAGAAAATTGCTTTCTTGCTTGAAGAAATGATATTACGTCTTTCCTCCACAGTCTTCGGATTTCTTCCTCTCAATGTTTTTGGATAGTTGAATAAAGAAATGAAAAATGTACTTGGCATGCAGGAAGTTCAGTAAAAGGAAGAATTGCTGACTGCAAAGCTGATTTTGTGAAGATCATTATACACTTTAATTTCATTGAGGCCCTCTGGGTGGCCATTGAGGCCACTCCATGGTACTAACTTTTTCTTTATGTGGATGCCTGGATGGTAATAATGGTTTCTGGGAGCCATGGCAACAACAGCTGGCCTGTAGAGAAGCAATTCTATTATTTTGTTTAGGAGGTGACTGGAGCAGCTAACTGTGGGATGGTACTCCCTCTTCTAGCCACAATTATGTTGCCATCTAACCTCCTATTAACTGTCACTTTCTTGTTCAGATCATCCAACATATCCATTCCATTTCATAGCAGAATGCTGATCCTACTCAATCTTTACAAATCTAGTGACCACTGAGACCGTCAATTTTTATGGACAGCCTCCAAGTTGCTGGTTTTCTGTTGCTACTACATAACATCAGGTTACATTGGCGACGGTACATCTTTCTTTGGGCAAAAGCTGGGACGTGGGATGAGACTCAGCTTGCTGTTGCCGCCTTTTTTGTCAATTATTTATGCAAAGGCTGGGACATTGCTATGTAATGAGAGATTGTTGCCTTTGACAAGATGCAGAGTGTCCTGATTGTTCACCTGGTGTACGAAACCTGAGGACCCGGAGTCGTGGATGGACAGATGGTGTTGTGCTGGTGCAGTGGACATGGACGGATCCGTGGGGCGTGCGCCAGGAGCCGACATCTATGCTATGTCCTCCGGTGCTGGTACTTGCAGTGCAGGGCAACTTGTACCATTTACACATGGGCTTGTACACACATATGATCATCTCCGGCTTGTACGGTTAACTGTTGTGTCCTGTGCGGACAGCTGTTGCCCACTTTCCTTTCTACAGGACTGGAGAAGCAAGCATATCTGATTCCACGGCAGCATATTCCAGCCATGCCAAATATCGGCCACCATATAAGGTCAGTACTATTGATCGAAGCCAGGAGCGGAGTAGAACTAGAAGGCGTGTGCAGTGTGCTTGGGCGGAGCTGATTCATAGCTCCTCTGCAGTGCCTGAAGGCTGAAGCATGTCCACTGGAGTGCATTGGAATCCAGAATGCCTGCAGCTGCAACTGCAATTGGTTCTTGGCTACATAAAACAGAGAAATATTCTAAAGGGAGCAGGCAGATCGCATCCACCTCGTACGTACACACATGGGTGCAGATAATTCACGGATTTGGCTGTGGTGTGCCCCCGATGCTCTCCGTCTCGATGGAGCGCCAATAAGATGGCTGGTGGGACGTCCCAGCCTGCCGAGACGATCTCAGGCAACGACACGTCGATTGGCTACCGGGTTTCGCGCGGAGCTAGGCTCTGAGGAATGTCCTGTGGCAAGGACAACTTACCCTATCAAATCCGTGCCTTGTCCCGCTCCCACGTCTTGCGGCCACCACCTTTGGCTCCAGCGCCTGTACGTGCACACTTCCTCGCCTGCAACGCTCTGTCCTTGGTCTGGTACGTACACGGACACAGCCCTCCCCTCCTGGAGAAAGACGAGTGCTGTGGATCAGGTTGCCAGCTGCCTCAGCGTGACTAGCCTGCCTGTTCATTTTTTTCACTTCTGTTTATCATGCCATCTTTCTTTTTGGAGCACATGTCTGTTTATGCATGTGTTGCATTACCTTTGCATCTACCTAACTATTGTGTTACCTTTTCCATAGGTCGTGCTTAATTTCCTTCACTAAGCACTCGTACTATATAGACATGTGATATCCTGGCGCATCGGAACAGTCGTATTACCACGTGAGGAGGATTTGACTGAATTTTCTTGGAACTGTTCACCGGCAACGAAATGGCCGAGCTCAGGTACGGTATTCCTACAAAACGCATATTGTTGTCGAATTGCATGCGTTGCTCCCACGTTACTACAGTATTATGACTATCTATTTTGAACTTACGCTCTATGCATTAGATCCAGTAGCTCAGGTGTCAATGTCATTCCAGTGACGTAGTACTTGGAAGATTGCTTTTGCTGCTTATACCATTATTCTTCCTAATGTGAAGCATAAATGACTTAATGTTGGCTCCAGTGCTACTAATTCTTTTATTATTGAGTGAAATGGATCTTAACTACTAATTTCAACGGTTGCCTGAGCGTGTTGTAACACAACCATCCTGCCTGACATGGTCTCTTGTCACTTATCGGTTTCTTGCTTTACTAGAAAAGAAAAATACCTAATAATATGTCTAACTTTAATTTGAGTCATGCCAAAGACAACCATATACATACATACATACATACATACATACATACATACATACATACATA
>JALGXP010001978.1:0-10807 GCA_023333625.1 Bothriochloa decipiens | reverse complement strand
CCTCACTCGAGGACCGGCCTTCGCTCCCTCGAGACTTTGAGGCGGGGCTAGAGCCCATTTTACCTTTTTGTAGAAAACTCCGTTAGTGAGCGACGGTTGTTTTTTCTTACCGTTGGGCACGCCTTTTGAGGAGAAGGGCTTAGCGATGCAATCGTGGCGGGCCCGAGCAACGGCTCTTTGCCAGAGGTGTGACACGTGCGTCCGGTCGAGGATCGAGGGGGGAATGGTCAGGTAAACGCATTAATTGCGGGGAGTTACCTTTTCCCTACCGCCGGACTTCGCCCGTTGCTCTTCCCGAGTATAAAAACGGAGGGGGACAAGTGTTCGCTCCCACCTTTGCCATTCTGCCGAGCTCCTGCTTTCCTGCGCGCGTGAGGATAAAATCTTAGAGCGAGAAGTCACGATTGGGAATCTTCCTGGTCGACCGTCTGCCGAGGAGATTCGTGCTGTCGTCGCCGCCGCCGCGCCCACCGAGCAGATCTGTGCTGCCGCTGCCGCCATGGCCCCCCGTCCTCCAGCCCGCTGAGCCCTGGCGCCCGTCGACCGTGACGTGGCAAAGGCTGATGGAGCTGGTGAGGGAGGGACTTCTTCGCCCTGTCACCGATTCAAATCGGCCGGAGTGGGTTGCGTCGCCCAGGGACCACGAAGAGCCAAATCCGCCAGAGGGATACGTGGTGAGCTTCCTCAAGTACCATCGGCATGGGTTCGGTGTGCCCCTGAGTGAGTTCATGCGGGGGTTGACGAACTTCTACGGCGTCGAGCTCCACCATTTCTCCCCCAACGCCATCTCCAACGCCGCCATCTTCGCGGCTGTCTGCGAGGGCTACCTCGAGATGGCGCCAGATTGGGAGCTATGGCTCCACCTTTACAAGCGGGAGTGGTTCGCCTCCCCGGTGTCGCACGGAGTAAGGCGAATCGTCAGAGCGGGGTGCCTCAACTTCACGTTGAAGACCGGGAGGTCGGAGGAGCCATGCGAGTACATCCCCACTGGGTTGACGTCCAACCACTCCCGGTGGGATGAGCAGTGGTTCTACCTTCGTAACGACGGCGGCTATCTCCCGCCGTACACCGGGCGGCTTATCGCCGAGCATCCATACAACTGGCCGCACGGTGTTGCGGTGGATCTCCAGTGTCGACTTCATCCCCTCGTCGTCGCGATGAGGACCCTTCGAGAAGCGGGCCTGACGGCGGGTGTGGTGGTTTCGGCCTTCCACAGTCGACGGGTGCTCCCTCTGATGGAGCGCCCGTTGCGGTTGGACGAGATGCTCCCTTCGACGGCGCCCGAGGTTCTCAAGAGGTGCCAGATGTCCGGCGAGAGGCCGTCCGCCTCGGAAGTCGTCGCGCGGGTCAAGAGCATGGTCTCTGGCTCGTTCAGGGTGGAAGACGTCAACCGCCTCCCCATGCGGCCGGAGGAAGGTTGCCTCGACCTGGTGAGTGCCTTGACCCGTGCCTTCCTTCGTTTCCCCCTCTCCCCTCCCTTTTTCTCTTGTCCCTGTGACTAAATGTCTTCGTGTAGGGGAGAATCAACTACCGGAGATCGAGGCCCCCGCTGAGGGAGGACGCTCCTGACCGTCAGGTAAGACGCTTCACAGCCCAACAAGAGAAGCGGAGTAAGGACAAGGAGGCAAAGGAGAAAGCCAAAAATCTCTAGGAGCACGAGAGACTTGCGAAGCGCCGCGCTGAGCAGAGGCGCGACGGGCTCCCGGAGGAGGAGTCTCCCTCGTCCGAGGGAGATGAAGATGATGATGACAGTGACGACGTCAAGGGGGTGGAGGGGCGCCTCGAGCGCATGTTGCCGGGTTCCTCCCATGCTGAACGCCCCTTCGTGCAGGAGGAGGTGGCGGAGCAGCGCACCCCCCAGCCGGTGGCGTCGGCCTCGGAGCGCCGGCGTGGGAAGAGGGGGGCCGAGGCCTTGCCTCGAAGGGGTTTGCCCCCCTCCCGTCGTCCTCGAGGTGGGACCCCACCCACTTCGATCCGGGAAACCCGGTCTCGGTCGTCGGCGCGGGTGGAGTAGAGCCGTGCCCATGAGGCTCCATCGAAGCAGGGAGGCGCGGCGACCCCACCGACGGCCCCGAGCAGCCTCAGCCCCGGGAAGAGTTCGGTTTCGGGAGGGGCCTCGAAATCCGCTGGTGGTTCGAGGGGGACCCGAAAGGCCTCTATCCCCTTCGGGTAAGCGTCGTTGGTTTGTTTTCTTTTCGTCACGTCTTTCTTGCGCAATTTAATGAACTTTTTGCCGTTCTGCTTCCCATTTAGGCCCAAGCGCCAGATCGAGGAGGCATCTCTCGCGCTGGCTAAGCGGCTCAAGATGGACGTAGCCACGAAGATGGTGGTCCCGGTTACAGGTGCGACGTCGAGGCCCTTGGCTCCGTGGGAAGCCAAGTGGTTATCCTCAGCCCTCGGTGCTCTGGCGCGCGGTAGACTGACGGGTTCTACTCTTGCTGCAGGGTCTAGCATCTCGGGGTCCGCGGCGGGCGGCGACTCCGAGCCGAGGAGGACGCATGAGGGAGGGAGCACCTCCTTGACGTCATCGCCTGCGGCTCTTGAGCTTGGCCCGGCACCAGGGGGCGGCGCCCCGACGTTGGGAGCTTCCATTCCTGGCGGGCCGGAGGCTTTGATCCTCGCACCCAAGGCGGGAGCCCCTGAGGGCCACGAGCCGGGTGAGGAGGTAGCCGTTGTGGACCTCGAGGGTGAAGAGACCACGGCCCTTCCCCCCTCGACAGGAGAGCGGCGGCCCTGGCCCGCGGGGCTACGCAAGCTCGAGGCCCGGAGGGAGCAGGAGCAGGGGGCCCTGCAAGAAGCGGAGCTGCCACGGCCGCAGCAGGAGGAGGAGAAGGGGCCGTCGGAGCGGCGAGAGGAGGAGGAAGCTGGGGGCCAGCCCCAGCATCAGCAGGCGCAGCAGACGCCGCCGGGGGACACGGCGCCGCTGGACCCGCCGGTGCAGCAACCGCCCGAGACGTCGGAGGCGGAGGTGACTTTTGGACTGCCCAAGCAATGGGTGTCCGTGATTACCCAGGACGAGTTGCTGGCCGAAGGAGAAATGGCGTCGAAGGCGTCGATGGACCTGCCTGCGCAACCAGAGGAGGCCTCGGCACCGAGCCCGGTGGCGGACGCGTCGATGGTGGTCCTGCCGGCGCCACAAGTCATGGTGTTGGGGGAGGCGACGGCCTCGACCCTTCTGCTGGGCCCGGAAGTGCCAGAAGCGGCATCGAGCCAGCCGCTACAACCGTCGACGGAGTGGTCGGAGAAGACGGCGGCTTTTGGACTGCTGAGGAGGTCGTCTTCTGACCCCGGGCTGAGGAGTGCCGGCGCCGTCTCAGAGTTCAGTGGCCCGACGGAGTTGGCCGTGCGTTACGGCGCCCCACACGACGTGGTGGACGAGATCGAGTCCTTGGCGCGAACCAAGGTCAAGACGGTCCTTCCATGTTGGGGCAAGGAGCGCATCATACTCCGGGAACCTGGTGACTCCAGCGCTCCGAGGATCGAGATGAACGACCCAGCGGAGGCCAAGTGCTGGGAGGAGGCCGAGCGGTCCCGGGCGTGGCTGCGGCACTTGCTGAAGTTGGGCGTCGAGCTCGCGGAAGGCCTCGACCGGAACCTCGCGGTGAGTCACTGTGTTAGGCCATATGTAATTTTTTTTAAGTTCTTTCGTATGGGATGCCTCAACCCTCGATTTCCTGTCCCCAGGAGGCGCGGAGGCGTTCTTACTCCAAGTTCGACTTCCTCCATGAAACGCACAACAGCCGGGAGGAAGTGCTTCGCCAACTCGAGGCCAGCCGCTCTGCGCAGGGCAGGGTAGTTGAGATCGAGGAGGAGCTGAAACGGACCAGGGAGGAGGCCGCCAAAGCCAAAGAGGAGGCCGCCCGGGCGAAGGAGGACTCTGACGCCACTCGAGGGGAAGCCGCCCACCTCATGGAGGAGCTCAAGCGTGCGAGGGAGGAGGCTGACGCAGCCAAGGCCAAAGCGGAGAAGGCCAGGGGCGAGAGCATCCAAGCCCAGGGGCGAGCTACTCATGGCGGAGGCTCAGAGCTCCGTGGAGCGCATCCGCTCGCTCGAGGCCAATTTTGCCGAAGTCTCCGCGGCGCGCAACGCCCTCTTCGCCTTGGTCCAGGAGGAGAAGAACCGAGCCGCTGGCCTGGAAACCCAGCTCGGGGCAATGAAGGCCACCCTCCAGGATAAGGAGTAGGCCATCATCTTGGCTGGTGGTGCCCTCGAGACCCTCCGCTTCGAGAAGACGGAGGTGACTCGGGCCTTCAAGGAGGCCCAGCGGTTGCGAGACGAGGCTCGGGGGGAGCGCGACGCCGTGCTGGGGGATCGCAATGCCCTCAAGACTCGCTGTGCTGGTAAGTTACTTAAAAGGCTTTTGATCTTTTTTCTTCTCATATGGTTTTGTCTGATTCTTGCTTTGTGCTTCAGGCCTTGAGTCTGAGCTGCTTGCTACCCAAACCGCCGCCAAGGCGCTGCAGGAGAGCCTCGCGGTGGAGGGGGCGCTTCTCGGCTGGCTCCGGGTTGCCCTCGACGGGCTCTACGCCTCCTGGGAGGTCGGGCCTGTCGAGGGTACTGAAGAAGACATCCCGGGCGTTGGGCTCGTCGATCGGATCTACTACCTCGACGCCACCCTTCGAGATCGCGTGCGGGAAGCGCTTCACACCGGCGTGAAGCGGGCCCTTGCAGTGGTCTCTTCCGGCTTTTTCTTTGACATGAATGTCGTGGCCCAAGGCTTCGTTTCGGATATCTCGAAGACCGACACCGAGAATGAGGAGCGATGCCGAGGGCTCATCAATGACGCCGAGAGGCCGGGGGGAGCGCTGGCGAAGCTGTTCGAGGACGAAGTCCTCCCCCCTGCGGATGGAGGGTACCACGTCGAGGAGGGCGGCGACGGAGCGGGCCTGTAGGGCAAGGCTGGGCGAGGGTGCCCATGTAATGAATAAGTTTTTGTAACTTATATTCAATGTGGCTTTGAAAGCCCTTTTTGAACATTAATGTATCTATCGAAATGCGTTTTGTCGTTTTACTTTCGAGCCCTTTCTGCTTTCTTTTCACCTAGACTTTGCTTTTTGGACTAAGTTTTTGACGCATGCTTGTATCCCTCGAGGGGGGAGTGAGTGAGGGTACCGTAGCCCGGAGGCGTAGGAGAGCTCCCAGCTCGATAGCCCTCGACCCTCTAGGGAGTTTGAGGCATTTTCTACTTAGTCACGAAGCGTATCGAGGCGTGAGAAGGAAGAAGCCCTCGAGTTCTGATCGCCTGACTCTTGCTTTCTGACTGAGCATTTAGACGCAAGCTCGTATCCCTCGAGGGGGGAGCGAGTGGAGGCACTGTAGCCCGGAGGCGTAGGAGAGCTCCGACTCGACAGCCCTCGACCCCTAGGGAGTTCGAGGCATTTTTCAGCTTAGTTGGGAAGCGAAAGGGAGGCGTGCGAAAAAAAAGTCGTTCGTATTTTTAGGAACTTAGGGGGTCCCCCCCTTAGCCCCCGAGGGAGGCTCGACTCTGGCGAGACAGGGTCGAGGCTACCTCTTGCATGTACAATAACAAGTTTGAACTTATAATCGAAAGTACTCCTTATATTTGTCATGCGGAAATGTACAAAACATGCGAGAATGTACAAGGGCACTGGTGCCTTAAGGGTAGAAATGACGTAGCTGTTCAATGTTCCATGCGTTGGTGAGGATTTCGCCTTTGTCATTAGCGAGCTTGTACGTCCCGGGCTTTAGCACCTCAGCTATGGTGTATGGGCCTTCCCATGGCGGGGTGAGCTTGTGACGTCCCTTGTTGCTCTGTCGTCGACGTAGGACGAGGTCTCCAACCTGGAAGTCTCTCGGGCGCACGTGCTTGTCGTGGTAACGTCGAAGCTTTTGCTGATACCTCGCGGAGTGAATTAGCGCCATATCTCGAGCCTCCTCAAGCTGGTCGATGGCGTTTGCGAGGGCTTCTTCGTTGCTTTGCTCGTTGTACGCCTTTAGTCAAGGGGATCCATACTCGAGGTCAGTGGGGAGGACGACCTCGGACCCATAGACCAAGAAGAATGGGGTGAAGCCCGTGGCTCGACTAGGTGTTGTCCTTAAGCTCCATAGGACCGACGGCAGCTCCGCGGCCCATTTTTTTCCGTGCTTGCTGAGGCGGTTGAGGATCCTTGGCTTGAGGCCCTGCAAAATCATGCCGTTGGCGCCCTCGACCTGGCCATTAGTTTGAGGATGTGCAACCGTGGACCAATTCACACGGATGTGATGGCGATCGCAGAAATCCAAAAACTTCTTGCCGGTGAACTGTGTGCCGTTGTCAGTGATGATGACGTTCGGGACCCCGAAGCGATGGATGATGTCGGTGAAGAACTCAACTGCCCGCTCGGAGCAGATGTTGCTAATGGGCCAGGCCTCGATCCACTTGGTAAACTTGTTGATGGCAATAAGCAAGTGCGTGTACCCTTTGGTTGTCCTCTTGAGAGGCCCCACAAGATCGAGCCCCCAGACCGCGAACGGCCAGGTAATGGGGATCATTTGTAGGGCGTGAGCTGGTAGGTGCATCTGCTTGGCGTAGAATTGACACCCTTTGCACGAGCGGATAATGTTTGTGGCATCGAAAACGACGGTCGGCCAGTAGAAACCCTGTCGAAAGGCATTGCCTACGAGGGTCCTTGGTGCTGCGTGGTGGCCGCAGGCTCCCGAGTGTATGTCCTCGAGGAGCCTCCTGCCTTCCTCGATGGTAATGCAGCGCTGAAGAACGCCTGAGGGGCTTCGCCTGTAGAGTTCCTTGCCATCACCGTAGATGACGTAGGACTTGGCCCGTCACGCGATCCGTCGAGCTTCGGTCCGGTCCTCCGGAAGCTCTCCCCGAATGAGGCAGTCGAGTAAAGGGGCTCGCCAATCCGGTGGTGGGTTCGACGGAGGAGAGGTCTCTTGGATTTCCATAACCTGGGCTCGGTCGAGGGGGCCCCGGTCGAGGTCATGGGGTGGAGCTTCGAGGGCGTAGTGCAAGCCCCCGAGCCAAAATCGACGGAGGTCTCGAAGAGGTCCCTCGAGAACACATCCGGAGGGACGGTTCCTCGAGTTGATGCGATTTTCGCAAGCTCATCTGCGGCTTCGTTGTATCGTCGAGCGACATGACTAAGCTCGAGGCCGTGGAACTTGTCTTCCAACTTGCGCACTTCATTGCAGTATGCTTCCATCTTGGTGTCGTGGCAGCTCGAGGCCTTCATCACTTGGTCGATGATTAGCTGCGAGTCGCCTCGAACATCAAGGCGTAGGACCCCGAGTTCAAGGGCGATTCGTAATCCAGCGACAAGTGCTTCGCACTCCGTGACATTGTTAGAAGCGGCAAAGTGGATGCGAATCACATAGCGCATGTGGACTCCGAGGGGTGAAATGAAGAGCAAGCCCGCGCCTGCTCCTGTCTTCATGAGCGACCCATCGAAGTACATCGTCCACAGCTCAGCTTGGATTTGGACTGGCGGCAACTGAGTGTCGGTCCACTCGGTGACGAAATCCGCCAGCACTTGAGACTTGATGGCCTTCCATGGTGCGTAGGTGATGGTCTCGCCCATGAGCTCGACCGACCACTTGGCAATCCTTCCAGCGGCCTCCTGGTTATGGATGATCTCCCCCAAGGGGAACGAGGATACCACGGTAACCGGGTGGCTGAGGAAATAGTGCTGGAGCTTGCGACGCGTAAGGACGATGGCGTAGAGCAGCTTCTGCACCTGCAGGTAGCGGATTTTCGTTTCTGAAAGCACCTCGCTGACGAAGTAAACCGGCCACTGGACGAGCAAAGCGCGCCCTTCCTCTTGCCTCTCCACCACTATGGCCGCGCTGACCACCTGGGTGGTTGCGGCGACATAGAGGAGGAGGGGCTCGGGTGGTTCAGTCGACGTCGCTGGTCGAGGAGGGACGAGAATCGGAGTGGATGTCAGCTTGGCTTTGAATTCGTTGAGGGCCTCCTCGGCTTCCGCGGTCCATGTGAATCGCTCGGATTTTTTCAAGAGGCGGTACAGAGGCATGGCCTTCTCTCCCAAACGCGAGATGAAGCGGCTGAGGGCCGTGAGACAGCCCGTGACCCTCTGCACGCCCTTGAGATCCCGAATCGGCCCCATTCGCGTGATGGCCGCCACCTTCTCGGGGTTGGCCTCGATGCCACACTGGGAGACGATGTACCCGAGGAGCATGCCTTGAGGCACTCCGAAGACACATTTCTCGGGGTTGAGTCTTATGTTTTTGGCTCGAAGGCACCCGAACGCGATTTCAAGGTCTCAGATGAGGTTGTCCGCTCTCTTGGATTTGACCACGATGTCATCGACGTAGGCCTCGACCGTGTCGCCTATGTGTTCACCGAAGACGTGTAGCATGCACCGCTGATACGTTTCCCCGGCGTTTCGAAGGCCGAAAGGCATGGTCACGTAGCAGTACATGCCAAAAGGTGTGATGAAGGAAGTCGCGAGCTGGTCAAACTCTTTCATCTTGATTTGGTGGTAGCCGGAATAAGCATCGAGGAACGAGAGGGTTTCACATCCCGTGGTAGAGTCAACGATTTGATCAATGCGCGATAAAGGAAATGGAACTTTGGGACATGCTTTGTTTAAACTAGTATAGTCAATACACATCCGCATTTTTCCATTCTTTTTCTTAACTAACACGGGATTAGCTAACCATTCGGGGTGATGGACCTTCTTGATGAATCCAGCCGCCAAAAGCTTGTATACCTCCTCGCCGATGATTCTGCGCTTCTCCTCGTCGAAGCGGCGCAGGCGTTGCTTCACCGGTTTGGACCCGGCCTGGATTTCCAAGGCGTGCTCGGCGACTTCCCTCGGTATGCCCAGCATATCCGAAGGACTCCACGCAAATATATCGGCGTTCGCGTGGAGAAAGTCGATGAGCACGGCTTCCTATTTGTCCTCGAGGTCGGCGCTGATCGTTAGCACCTTCTCGCATGGGCAGCTCGGGTCGAGGGGACTTTCTTGGTGTCTTGTGCTGGCTCGAAGTTGCCGGCGTGTCGCTTGGGGTCTGGCATCTCGTCGGCGAGGTGCTCGAGGGTCGCGGCTATCATGGCATTTTGCTCGACAGCCTCCCCATATTCGACGCATTCGACATCGCAGTCGTACGCGTGCTCGTAGGAGGAGGCGACAGTGATGACGCCTTTGGGTCCTGGCATCTTGAGCTTGAGGTAGGTGTAGTTCGGGATCGCCATGAACTGCGCGTAGCCCGATCGGCCGATGATGGCGTGATACGTTCCGTGAAACCCGACCACCTCGAAGGTGAGGGTCTCTTTCCTGAAGTTGGCAGGGGTGCCAAAACAGACAGGAAGGTCGATACGGCCGACGGGGAAAGCCTTCTTCCCTGGCACGACGCCATGGAACCCCCCGGCACTGGGTCGGAGTTGGTGCCTCTTGACTCCTAGGAGGTCGAGGGTCTCGAGGTAGATGACGTTTAGGCTGCTGCCGCCGTCCATGAGGACCTTCGAGAGGCGGGTGTTGATGATGATTGGGTCGACGACGAGCGGATAGGCCCCAGGGTTGGGGACTCGATCCGGATGGTCATCGCGGTCGAACGTGATGGGCGCATCAGACCAGTCGAGGTAGTGAGGGGTCGCGACACGAGCGGAGAAGACCTCTCGACGCTCCCGCTTACGCTGTCGGGGCGTGAGCTGGGTCGAGGGGCCCCCGTAGATCATGTAGCAGTCATAGACTTCAGAGAATTTTCCGTCTTCCCTGTTGTCTCCCTCACCACCGCCTTGGTCTTTCTTGTCGTCACCTTTCTTCACGCCCACTTGCTTGAAGTGCCTTTGAAGCATGCGGCAGTCCTTAAGCTTGTGCCTTGCCCCGTCCTTATGATAAGGACAGGGCTCCTCGAGCATTTTGTCAAAGAAGGCGCCCTCGGGGGGCCTCGAGGTCTTTTGCGTTCGGTTGCAGCGACGAGATCGTCTTCTGCAGCCTCACGCTTGCCTTGCTGATTTTTCTTCTTCTTGTTATTTCTCTTTGGCCCTTTGCTCGAGCCTTCGGCGTTGTCGGCTACCGGCGTTTTTCCTTTGTCCTTCCCGTCGCTGAAGAAGGCGCCGACGGCCTCTTCACCAGCCGTGTAGTTGGCGACCACATCCATGAGCTCGTCGACGGTGTCGGGGCGGTTACGCCCTAACTCGTGAACTAGGTCCTTGCAGGTTGTACCCGCAACAAACGCTAGAACGACATCGAGATCAGAGATGTGGGGCAGCTCGGTGCGGAGCTTGGAGAATCGTCGAGCAAAGTCGCGGAGAGACTCCCCTGGTTTCTACTTGCAGTTGCGCAGTTCCCAGGAGTTCCCGGGACGCACGTAGGTACCTTTGAAGTTTCCCTCGAAGATCTGGACAAGGTCGATCCAGCTGCGAATCTGGTCAGGGGGAAGCTCCTCGAGCCACCTACGCGTGGTGTCAGACAGGAACAGGGGAAGGTGACGTATGATGGTGTGATCGTCACGCGCCCCGCCCGCCTGACAAGCCAACTGAAAATCAGCTAGCCAGAGCTCAGGATTGGTTTCGCCGTTGTATTTAACGAGGCTCGTGGGGGGTCGAAACTTGTCGGGCAGCTGGGCGCAGCGGATCCTCCTGCTGAAGACTCGGGGACCCGGTGGCTCTGGGGCCTGTCGATCTTCGTCGCTGTCGTAACGCCCTCCACGATGGGTGCTGTACCCTCGATCCTCGGCATCCCCATGCTTGCATCTGCGGTGCTCGACAATGTCGAGGCGCGCGTCGCGAGGAGCGCGGTCGTCGTTGATAGGTTCTCGGGCCGGCTTCCTATTCTGTCGGGGGGCCGTCCCCTGATCGACCGAGCCCTCCCTTTCGGGCCGGGAG
>JALGXP010001977.1:0-10809 GCA_023333625.1 Bothriochloa decipiens | reverse complement strand
GCGGATTATGTGCTTGTGCTCTAATAAATTGGTCGGTTCTGTCACAGCTGGCATCGGAGCATGTTTAGCGTTTTACTGTTCACAAGTATTTAAAATAAAAGAGTTTTTGGTTTGCGAAAAGTATTTACAAAAAGTATAGGTGTTTAAATCTATGGTTTTGAAAACTAGAGTGTGCCAGTGGTCATATCCTTTATGCCCAATAGGATTCAGGTGGCTTAATTAAGTACTGACTTGGGGAAAATTGCATCATATTTGTTATTTTGTCGTTGCCCATACAATGGCGGATTCGTGTGGGTGCCATTCACTTGAATGGTAATGTATGGATCAAATTGCCTCTACGTCTTGGTAAGTGTGAGTTGTGAGAGCATGATTGGATGCAAATGCCAGTCTAGGGGAGTGCTTATTGATGCCGGATTATTTACATGTTGCACACATGTTTATATGAAGGTATTCCATGTTGGGACCGTCTTCGGGCGGTGTCGTCTTCTGCGCGACTGTTGGGGTAGTAAGTAATCGGTGTTTTCACCTTGTTCGGAAGGTGCGTGAATTTTTACGTCGAATTGCATTCATATGGGATATGGGCTGAAATGAATTTTCTGCAGGTACACTAACCGCGAACGGTAGAACGAAGTAGTTACGTATAATGAGAGA
The DNA here is from genome assembly GCA_023333625.1 of Bothriochloa decipiens. Lineage (NCBI taxonomy): Eukaryota > Viridiplantae > Streptophyta > Magnoliopsida > Poales > Poaceae > Bothriochloa > Bothriochloa decipiens. The sequence continues at coordinate 10,158 of JALGXP010001977.1, read as the reverse complement.
ACGATGTATGCCACCGCATAGAGCGTTAGATTATTAGTTCGTGAGGACGTATGTGACGTGCATGCATCATGGTTAAATTTGCTCATTCATACATTCATGGTTCCTTCCCTTATAATTAAATTGTCTCTTTTCTTTAAAATTATAACTTATGGGATATACAACTTTTGAACAGATGGCGAGAACCAAGCAGACTGCTCGTAAGTCCACTGGAGGAAGAGCGCCCCGTGGTCCTTTGGCTGTCCGTGAGTCGGCACCAAGGGAGGTGGACACTTTTCTTGAGGAGCACGCCATGCCTAGCCTTCTTTGGAGGATTCTCTCCAATGCTGGGTATACGGTGGGCATGGAGCCTCACTACTACTGGGATAAGGATGATTTGGTGAACTATGGAGAGGCACGTGTGGAGGTAGTAGTCCCACCTTTGGACGGTGACCCCCACTGGGTTGGGTGGCGCTGTTTTGGTGTGGGCAAGACTGCCAAGACCGGTGCCACGTTTGCAGCCTTTGACGTGGTAGAGCACCTGATGGAGGAGATACCTCACGCGCTTGCCGAGGTTTTTCCTGGAGTGTTCCCCATTGCTCACCGCTTCTCTAGGTGGCCACATGCTGAGGGAAACCCACTGGAGGCTGGTCCTGAGGAGGCACAGGGTAGCAGCACGCCTGCTATGAGTGCTATGTTTGCCGTGATGGGGGCCTATGTCAACATGGAGACTAAGGCACTTCGTCTAAATGAGGAGTTCAAGGATGCTCGAGCTGATGCACGCAAGGAGAAGCGTGAGTTGACTCGTGAGCTTCAGCGCTCCCGAGAGGAGGTAGCCCGTGTGTCTCATCATCGAGACAAGATTGTGCTGGAGAGCCAGAAGATGGCTCAGGCTAGGGATGAAGCCTGGTCCGAGTTCCGTCGTCTTAGCATCCGCCAGCAGCAGGTGCTAGAGGACGTGGAGGAGGTCCGTGCTTACAATGCTAGCCTTCACGAGGAGGTGCACAGGAAGCAGGAGGAGATCCGTCAGCTGAGAGCAGCCTTAGTAGCAGCTAGGAGGGCTGTGAACAGTGCTTCCAGTGAGAGTAGCAACAATGGAGAGTAGCCTTGCTGAGGATCGTTAGTCTCTAGCTGTTCTTTTGCGTTCCTGTCAGGTGGTCATGTAACCCTTTTGCTCGCTATCGAGACTTTGATGTAATGTTGGAACATGGTGTTTGAGGTGGTGATGTCCGTACAACTTTTAAAAAGTCCAGTGTATGTATGCTGGCAAAATTATGGATGTTGTAAGACGCTTTGCGATGGTTCGCAGTAATATTATTAGTGATGTTGTGATGTGAAAAAGCTGGAATTATTGTGCCTCTATTTATTGTGCGAATTTATTTCCCTCGATAAATTCAGTTTGGCATGATTTTACATTCACCTCTCATTATGACAACATTCACCTGATACATACTTCTTGCTGAAATATGCAGATGCCGGTTACACGTAGTGGTTCGGGTGCTAATGGCAATGGTGGATCTGAAGAGGGTGCTGATAACACTGCTCGTGGTGTGCCACCCCCACCTTTGACCAATGCGGAGCAGCTGTTTGCTCAATTCTTGGGCAGCCAGCGCAATGTAGAGCAGCTTCTTCGCGAGAACTTGGCCCGCGATGTTCGTCAGGGTCCTCCACAAAATCAATACAACAGCTTCAAGGAGTTTCAGGACACTAAACCTCCTGTGTTTAAGGATGCTCCTGAGCCACTTGAGGCAGATGAATGGCTCAATACCATGGAAGATAAATTTCGTCTTCTAAGGTTGACAGAAGAGCTGAAAGCGGAGTATGCAGCCCATCAGCTTGAGGGACAAGCAGGGACGTGGTGGAAGCAACATCGCACCACCTTTCCGCAGGGTGTTCCAATTACTTGGGACCGCTTTGCACATGCTTTCCGAGGAAATTTCATTCCTCCCAGTCTGATGGCTATGAAGAAGACTGAGTTTCTGTCGCTCACTATGGGAACTCGCAATGTGAAGGAGTATCTGCACGCCTTCAATAATTTGAGTCGCTATGCTCCTGAGTTTGTCAACACTGATGAGAACAAGATAGCTAGCTTCAAGAGAGGCTTGAGTTCCAAGTTGATGAAAACTATGAGTACTTCTGCCCGTGTTACTTTCAATGATTTCTTGAATGATTGTATTATGCAAGAAAACAGTAACAACATTCATGCTGCTGTCAAGAATCGTAAGAGAGCTCATAATGGAGGTGGTTCTTCTCAGTCAAGAGCCCCAACTGCTTTTCGTACGCCGTTTCGTCCACCGATGTCTGGTGCGAGATTCAGGCCCCCGCAGCAGAAAAGGGCTAATAATTATCCAGCTCAGAATCCGCAGAAGCATCACAGAGCTTTCAAAGTTCCTGTTCCACAGGGGAAACCAGTACAGAGCAACTTGACCGGTGCTAACAAGACACCTGTCAATGGACCTTGCTTCAACTGCAACCAGGCAGGGCACTTTGCTCGTTATTGCCCTTTTCCCAAGAAGCAGCAGGGCCCATATCAAGCTCGTGTGCACAACACCTCGATTGAGGAAATTCTTGCTGGTGAACCAGTGACTGCGGGTATGTTTTCTGTGAATCAAATCCCTGCCGCTGTTTTGTTTGATTCTGGATCATCGCATTCTTTCATGAGTCAAGCATTTGCACAGAAGCATGATCAAAAGATACTTGAATTGAGTATTGAATTCAAAGTTAGTTCAGCTGGGGCTGATATAACTACTAAGCAGATAGTTCAGGGTGTAACCCTAGACCTAGATAAGTGGAGGTTTTGGTTGAACTTGATAGTTCTACCTGGCTTAGGAGTGGATGTCATCGTGGGAATGAGTTGGATGAAATTCTGGGGTGCTGTGATCGATACAGGCAATAGGATGCTATCTATCAGAAATCCTCTTAGGGAGGGTACTTTTCAAGTGCCGTTACCCCGAAAGTTTAAGCTAGAGAGTGTGTCCTATTCTACTCGTGTGACCCCTCTTCCCGAAATTCCTGTCGTGTGTGAATTTCCGGATGTTTTTCCTGAAGAGCTTCCGGGTCTTCCACCCGATAGAGATGTTGAGTTCCGCATTGAGTTGTTGCCTGGCACTGCTCCAATTTCTAGGAGACCATATCGGATGCCGCCAAATGAATTGGCAGAGCTCAAAAATTAGTTGAAGGAATTGTTGGACAAGGGTCTTATTCGTCCTAGTGCGTCGGAATGGGGTTGTCCTGCTATCTTTGTGAAGAAGAAGGACAAATCTCTACGGATGTGCGTGGATTATCGTCCACTCAATGCTGTCACCGTTAAGAACAAGTATCTGTTACCCCGAATTGACATTCTATTTGACCAGTTGTCCAAGGCGAGAGTGTTTTCCAAGATTGATCTTAGGTCTGGTTACCATCAGATCAAGATTAGACCAGCAGATGTGCCTAAGACCGCTTTTTCTACCAGATATGGATTGTATGAGTATCTTGTTATGTCCTTTGGCTTAACAAATGCTCCTGCATACTTCATGTATCTGATGAATTCGGTCTTCATGCCGGAATTAGACAAGTTTGTGGTGGTGTTCATTGATGATATCTTGGTGTACTCAGAAAACGAAGACGATCATGCCGAGCATCTGAGGATTGTTTTAGAAAGGCTTAGGGAACATAAGCTGTATGCTAAGTTTAGCAAGTGTGAGTTTTGGCTCAAGAAAGTTCAATTCCTTGGCCATGTCCTATCTGATGAGGGAATCTCAGTAGATCCAAGCAAAGTACAAGAGGTTATGAACTGGGAAGCGCCGACTTCTGTGCATGAAGTTCGGAGTTTTCTTGGTCTAGCCGGGTATTATCGTCGTTTCATTCCGGATTTCTCGAAGATTGCCAAACCTATGACAAATCTGTTGTAGAAAGAGAAGAAGTTTGTCTGGACAGAGGAGTGTGAAACAGCTTTCCATACCTTGCGGGAATTGTTGACCACTGCTCCTGTTCTTGCGCAACCAGATTTGGGGAAACCTTTTGATGTATATTGTGATGCATCGAAAATAGGCTTGGGATGTGTGCTTATGCAAGAAGGAAGAGTCATAGCTTATGCCTCACGTCAGTTAAAGAAGCATGAAGTGAATTATCCAACCCATGATTTGGAGCTAGCAGCTGTTGTGCATGCTCTAAAAATCTGGAGGCATTACTTGTTGGGTAACTTCTGTAAAGTCTATACTGATCACAAAAGTCTGAAGTATATCTTCACTCAACTCGAGTTGAACATGAGACAACATCGATGGATGGAGTTTATTAAGGACTTCAATATGGAGATCTTGTATCATCCAGGCAAAGCAAACGTAGTCGCAGATGCGTTGAGTCGAAAATCACATTGTCACGCTATTCAACCTTTGTTAGCAGATGATTTTAGCCTCATGCATCCTGTTGTGCTGTGTAACATTCAAATTAGTTGCTCGCTTGAAAGCAAGATCATCGAAGGTTAGAAAACTGACAAGGGTATAGATCATATCAAGGAGAAGATGTTGAAACAGCCGCTCAAGCATTTCCGAGTGGATGAGAAGGGAATCTTATGGTTTGACGATCGTCTGGTCGTACCAAAAGATAGAGAACTCAGAAATCAAATCATGGATGAAGCTCACTTATCAAAGTTATCTATTCATCCTGGCGGTAGTAAGATGTTTCAGGATCTGAAGGTTCGCTATTGGTGGACCAAAATAAAAAAGGAGATTGCAGCTTATGTCGCACGGTGTGACATCTGTTGTCGCGTAAAGTCTGTTCATTTGAAGCCAGCTAGAATGCTTCAACCGTTGCCGATTCCTGAATGAAAATGGGAAGATATCAGTATGGATTTCATTACCGGACTTCCCACCACTCAGAAAGGGCATGATTCTATTTGGGTAATCGTGGATCGACTTACCAAGAGTGCGCACTTTATTCCAGTTCGGACAGACTATCGACCGCCTCAATATGCTGATATTTATCTCTGGGAGATTATCCGTTTGCATGGAATTCCCAAGACGATTGTATCTGATCGAGGATCTCAGTTCACTGCTCATTTCTGGGAACATTTGCAGAAAGATTTGGGGACAAAGCTGAATCATAGTACAGCTTATCATCCTCAAACTTCAGGCCAAACAGAAAGAGTGAATCAAGTTCTTGAAGATCTTCTGAGAGCTTGTGTCTTATCATCCAAGGGCTCATGGGAGAAATGGTTACCTTTGGCAGAATTCTCTTATAACAATAGTTACCAAGAGAGTATACAGATGGCTCCTTTTGAGGCACTGTATGGCCGAAAGTGTAGAACGCCTGTGAATTGGGTAGGACCTAGAGAAAGAAGATATTATGGTATTGACTTTGTTAAAGAAGCTGAAGAGCAGGTTCGAATAATTCAACAACACATAGCAGCTGCACAATCTCGACAGAAAAGTTATGCCGATAAAAGAAGAAGACCTCTAACTTTTGATGTTGGTGATTATGTGTATCTGAAGGTCTCTCGTATGAAGAAAGTGCAACGTTTTGGTGTTAAAAGAAAGCTAGCACCTCGTTATGTTGGTCCATATCAGATAGTGGAAAGAAAAGGATTGTGGGCCTATAAGCTCAAACTGCCGGAAGAGATGAGTGCAGTATTTCCTGTTTTCCATGTATCCCAACTCAAGAAATGTCTACGTGTTCCAACCGAGGAAGCCGTTAAAGTTAAAGACATTCAGCTGAGCTCAGATTTAACTTATGAAGAGAAACCTATGAGACTCCTAGATGTCAAAGACAGAGTGACCAGGAATCGTGTGGTCAGGCAATATAAGGTTTCTTGGAGCAATCATGATGATAACGATGCCACTTGGGAAACCGAGGACTATTTAAAAGAAGTATATCCCAATTTTCATAAAGAATGGTTAGTCTACTCAAATCTTGGGACGAGATTTCTTTAAGGGGGGAAGGGCTGTAACACTCTGGTGTTAAGCATGCATCATATTGCACTTTAAGAGCATAACCATCTCAATTGCATCGTTTTTGTTACATGAAATGACAAAGTTTAAATATGTGCTTACCTTAACTTGAACTAGAACTATATGAAGGGTTGCTTGTTTGAGGTTGAGTGTTAAATGAAGTTTGTAGAGAAAATTATTTGGAGCAAAACTTATTTTGGGGTCATTTCATGAAAAGGCTTGGAAGTGGGTCAAAAATGTCAAAAACAGTTTGTAAAAATGATTTTCTTTTAATTTTAAATCCCCATTTTTGAAATTTAAATTCTAGGCAGAATTAGGTTTTGATGTTTAAAAGTGAAATGTTCTACTCATCAAAAGGAACATTTCATCTTTTATGAGTTTCTTCAAATTCGGTTTATTTTGGAAAATATGGGGTTCATCAAGTCTGCACGAATCTTGGCGCAGTGGGACCCACAGCACAGTCTCTTCTTCCTCCTCTCTTCTTCTTCCTCGCGATGCTGTCCGACCCGACGCCGACCGCGTGGCGTCCGTACGCCGGGCCGCTGCCGCTGCCCGCTGTTCCGACCCCGCACCCGAGCGCCGCACACGGATCCCCACACCGCGCTCGCCCGGTCCCACGGCTCGCCACTCGCCCTCCGCTCGGCCTCGCTCCGCGCGCATGAGTGCCACGCGCTCGAAGAGCTCCGATGCCGCGCTGCATCGGTCCGAGCTCGAGCGGCCATTTCAAGTCGCCCCGACCGCGTCAGTCTCTCCCTCCCTCTCTTCTCCGCCACCAGACACGCTCTTGCCCTTCATCTTCCACCCGAGCCCGAGCACGCGGACATCGCCCCGCCATTGCCGCCGCCGAGAGCTCGCACGCCACCGCACCCCGTAGCCTGAACACTTTTTGCCCTAAACTCGCCAGTCGCTCCGCCGAGGTGTGAGGCACACCGTGCGCACCTCTCCTGCCACCGAGACCCAAGGTAGAGGTCGAATCGACCTTCTTCTCCTTCGCCGGTCATGGCCGCTCGACCGCCGCGCGGTCCGCCGTGCCCAGCAACCCCTCTCTCTCTCAATTAGCTAGTGAATCGTGTCCGCCTGATCGAGTAGGATCGATTGGAGTAGTTCATGAGGTCGATTAGAGTCTGAGCCCGACGAATTTGGCCATCCGCCGTCGCGGATTCGCGCCGCCGCTCGCCGGCGTACATTGCCAACGTTGCTCCGGCCATCCATTCGTCGCTTGAGCTAGTCCGTTCGAACCGTCTTGGTCTGCTAGAGCTGTTAGGCTGGTCCGTTTGCCCCGCCGTGGCCCGAGTTGGCCGGCATATCGCGAACCCTCGCCGCCGTCCGCCGCTGTTCGTCGCCGCCGGTCGAAACCTCGCTCCTAGTTCACATCTTTTATACCAATGCATCCGCTGTGACGAGTTGAGTCTGTTGGTCACCGTGGCTCGGCCGGAGACCTCGCCGTCGGCGAGGAATTCCGACGCCGACGACCATTCCCCGCCATAAGGACCTCGGGCATGATTCCTGTTCTTTCCCGGACTTGAGTGTAAAGTCACCAGACCCAGCGCTTTTCTTTTTAGGGCTTGGTTAGTTTCTGGAAATGTCAGGGTCCCCGGTGTAAAGTGGTTTTTCCTTTTTCTTTTTCAGAATAGATTTCAGATTTCAGTTTAAACTTTGAAAATTCATAACTTGCTCATTTTTCATCCAAATGAGTTGGCTCAACTTGCAGTATTTTTCTTATGAGATGATCTATGCATGAAAAATATGAAATGTGAAATTTGTGAAACTTTTCTGTATAGCTTTATTTATCTCTATTAATTGTATTTATCTTAGGAAATGCATAACTAATTCTCTGTTGCTCAAAAAAATATGAGACTAAGTTTGTTAGTCTTCTTATGTCATGCTCTATCTGTGAAAAATGTTATTAGGCTATGTCATATGTAAATTTTTCTATGTCTAGTTATGGTGCCTATTTTCATGTGAGGATAATTAATTCACAATAAATAATGTATAAGGAATTTGTGCATGAAACTTTTTAGAGGGTGTTTTTATGTCAATCTAGAGCTAATTATATTCTGAGATCTGTTGTTTGATATACTTTTATGTACAAAGTATTTTATGCCCCTGGAATTGTGCTGCCTTGTCATTTTTGTGCAGGATAAAGTACTTACTGTTTTGACTTGAAATTTTTATGGTAGTCTTTATTTGGTATGATTAAGCTTATGTAATTTTTATAGAATTTTCTGAGTAGGCTAAAGTCATGTTGTAGTTATACCCTGATTTCTTTCGTTTATAAATAATGCTTTAGAGTTATCATTTCATGTGTGTAAAAATGCTTTTTATGCTATTCATGATATGTATGATCTGCTATTGGTTGTGGTTCAGTAGAGTGTAGTGTGCAAAACAATGGTTGTTATAATTCTTTATAGTGTGCGAGTAAATTTTAATGCGAGGCCTATTCGGAGATTTATCGGTAGAAGAGAATGCAGATGACATGTGCTTATCATACATGTTTTCAAATATCATATCATTCATCTTAGCTGAGCATTCATTTACCATCACCATCAGCATTGTATTTATATGTATGCACGGTATTCATACGTACTATGCATCATACAGGATCGTCAGAGCTCGCGACGGTAGTTCCCGGAGCACCAGGAGAGGAAGGCCAACAGGAAGCTTTGGTTCGGGAAGCAGCAGCCGAAGAGGATCCTGAAGCTGATCTTCCGGAGTGTCCCGACCATCAGCCAAGCGCTTTCTTGAAAGGCAAGCCCCGGAGCATTCTCCCTGTGGTTTGCAAAATATCTAACTTGAGTCCTTTACTTGTTTGCTGCATTAAGTTATAGGCGTTGTTTTATACCGTTGCTGCATTACTTATATTCCTTGCCACTGTTTATACTTCAACCCTGTTAGGTTCAGGTACGATTATTTGCTTAGCCCTGCTTAACTAGATCGGTAGAAGTCGGGTGATTTCCTGTCATCCGCGAGTTATAGGTGATAACTCGGAATGGTTGAATACATTGTTATCTTGGATAACCATGTGGAGATAATAAATCGAGACCGGGCGGGATTGGAGTTGAGAATGAACTGGAGGTTCAATGTGGTTTATCCCGTCTGTGTCGAACTAGGACCCCGTCCGTTGTACGTCCTCAAGTCATATTGAATTTATGCCTCACATTTAGCTGGAAGGATAAGTCGTTCCGACCGCGAAGCCTAATTTTGATTTGGGCCGGGAGTCGACCTGCTGTACGCATCGCATTGGTGAAGATGGGGGACCACGGGTTACGCGGTTGTAAGGCCTGAATATAGCATGGTGCGCCCTGCTGGCAGCCGGACGGTGCCCGGATGTGATGGTACCTGTTGATCTTGCGTTTTTCCCTGAATTGGATGTCGGTGACCTGTAGCTCACCGTGGCTGGTGAGTGTGGTTTGTGTGAGGAGTACCCGCCAGCTGGTTAGTAATCGATTATAATCGCCATCGTTCCTGGACAGTGAACACTTGACTTGAGCAGCGGCATCGTAGTAAGAATTTGAACAAGAGATGAGATGGTTGAGCTGTTGAGATTGAAAGATACTCAACCGGAAATGGTTACTTTCTGTTGAATAATTATTACCATGCTTGTTTAGTACAGGTGCTAATGTAGCATGATAAGGTTAATCAGATTAAAATACATTGCTAGAAGGTTCTTATTAATTGTTTCTTAATGCAAGCTTTTCCGCAATTTAAATGAGTCAGCTATCCTACTTATACAGCCTTGCATACTCCTTGGAGCCTTTTATTTTAGTTTATGACAGGTAAGTCTAGCTGAGTACATCCTCGTACTCAGGGTTTTATTTCCCATGTTTTTGTAGATGGTGAGATGCTTTATGGTTATTGTCAGAACTGTTTCTATCCCGCCTTGGGAGATGACTAGACCTTGGGCATGGTCACTCTTCTCGACTTGATGCTTTTGCTGGATGTGGACCAAGGACCTGGCACTTTATTTCAAATGTGTGTGTATGGTATTTGAACTTAAATCGCTTCCGCTTTTATTTGAATTTGAACTGGTTTGTAATAACTCTATTTCGTACTCCGATGATGTTTTAAACTATGTTCGACTGTGTACTTGTGAATGGAATCGCTAAACTATTACGATCTTGGTCGTGCCGAAAAAGTTTGAAATCCTTCGAGATTTCACGGACTACCGGGTTTATTAGGTCTCAATCATATGATTTGCTGAATTAATGGCGGATTATGTGCTTGTGCTCTAATAAATTGGTCGGTTCTGTCACAG
>JALGXP010001976.1:0-10810 GCA_023333625.1 Bothriochloa decipiens | reverse complement strand
CCTCACTCGAGGACCGGCCTTCGCTCCCTCGAGACTTTGAGGCGGGGCTAGAGCCCATTTTACCTTTTTGTAGAAAACTCCGTTAGTGAGCGACGGTTGTTTTTTCTTACCGTTGGGCACGCCTTTTGAGGAGAAGGGCTTAGCGATGCAATCGTGGCGGGCCCGAGCAACGGCTCTTTGCCAGAGGTGTGACACGTGCGTCCGGTCGAGGATCGAGGGGGGAATGGTCAGGTAAACGCATTAATTGCGGGGAGTTACCTTTTCCCTACCGCCGGACTTCGCCCGTTGCTCTTCCCGAGTATAAAAACGGAGGGGGACAAGTGTTCGCTCCCACCTTTGCCATTCTGCCGAGCTCCTGCTTTCCTGCGCGCGTGAGGATAAAATCTTAGAGCGAGAAGTCACGATTGGGAATCTTCCTGGTCGACCGTCTGCCGAGGAGATTCGTGCTGTCGTCGCCGCCGCCGCGCCCACCGAGCAGATCTGTGCTGCCGCTGCCGCCATGGCCCCCCGTCCTCCAGCCCGCTGAGCCCTGGCGCCCGTCGACCGTGACGTGGCAAAGGCTGATGGAGCTGGTGAGGGAGGGACTTCTTCGCCCTGTCACCGATTCAAATCGGCCGGAGTGGGTTGCGTCGCCCAGGGACCACGAAGAGCCAAATCCGCCAGAGGGATACGTGGTGAGCTTCCTCAAGTACCATCGGCATGGGTTCGGTGTGCCCCTGAGTGAGTTCATGCGGGGGTTGACGAACTTCTACGGCGTCGAGCTCCACCATTTCTCCCCCAACGCCATCTCCAACGCCGCCATCTTCGCGGCTGTCTGCGAGGGCTACCTCGAGATGGCGCCAGATTGGGAGCTATGGCTCCACCTTTACAAGCGGGAGTGGTTCGCCTCCCCGGTGTCGCACGGAGTAAGGCGAATCGTCAGAGCGGGGTGCCTCAACTTCACGTTGAAGACCGGGAGGTCGGAGGAGCCATGCGAGTACATCCCCACTGGGTTGACGTCCAACCACTCCCGGTGGGATGAGCAGTGGTTCTACCTTCGTAACGACGGCGGCTATCTCCCGCCGTACACCGGGCGGCTTATCGCCGAGCATCCATACAACTGGCCGCACGGTGTTGCGGTGGATCTCCAGTGTCGACTTCATCCCCTCGTCGTCGCGATGAGGACCCTTCGAGAAGCGGGCCTGACGGCGGGTGTGGTGGTTTCGGCCTTCCACAGTCGACGGGTGCTCCCTCTGATGGAGCGCCCGTTGCGGTTGGACGAGATGCTCCCTTCGACGGCGCCCGAGGTTCTCAAGAGGTGCCAGATGTCCGGCGAGAGGCCGTCCGCCTCGGAAGTCGTCGCGCGGGTCAAGAGCATGGTCTCTGGCTCGTTCAGGGTGGAAGACGTCAACCGCCTCCCCATGCGGCCGGAGGAAGGTTGCCTCGACCTGGTGAGTGCCTTGACCCGTGCCTTCCTTCGTTTCCCCCTCTCCCCTCCCTTTTTCTCTTGTCCCTGTGACTAAATGTCTTCGTGTAGGGGAGAATCAACTACCGGAGATCGAGGCCCCCGCTGAGGGAGGACGCTCCTGACCGTCAGGTAAGACGCTTCACAGCCCAACAAGAGAAGCGGAGTAAGGACAAGGAGGCAAAGGAGAAAGCCAAAAATCTCTAGGAGCACGAGAGACTTGCGAAGCGCCGCGCTGAGCAGAGGCGCGACGGGCTCCCGGAGGAGGAGTCTCCCTCGTCCGAGGGAGATGAAGATGATGATGACAGTGACGACGTCAAGGGGGTGGAGGGGCGCCTCGAGCGCATGTTGCCGGGTTCCTCCCATGCTGAACGCCCCTTCGTGCAGGAGGAGGTGGCGGAGCAGCGCACCCCCCAGCCGGTGGCGTCGGCCTCGGAGCGCCGGCGTGGGAAGAGGGGGGCCGAGGCCTTGCCTCGAAGGGGTTTGCCCCCCTCCCGTCGTCCTCGAGGTGGGACCCCACCCACTTCGATCCGGGAAACCCGGTCTCGGTCGTCGGCGCGGGTGGAGTAGAGCCGTGCCCATGAGGCTCCATCGAAGCAGGGAGGCGCGGCGACCCCACCGACGGCCCCGAGCAGCCTCAGCCCCGGGAAGAGTTCGGTTTCGGGAGGGGCCTCGAAATCCGCTGGTGGTTCGAGGGGGACCCGAAAGGCCTCTATCCCCTTCGGGTAAGCGTCGTTGGTTTGTTTTCTTTTCGTCACGTCTTTCTTGCGCAATTTAATGAACTTTTTGCCGTTCTGCTTCCCATTTAGGCCCAAGCGCCAGATCGAGGAGGCATCTCTCGCGCTGGCTAAGCGGCTCAAGATGGACGTAGCCACGAAGATGGTGGTCCCGGTTACAGGTGCGACGTCGAGGCCCTTGGCTCCGTGGGAAGCCAAGTGGTTATCCTCAGCCCTCGGTGCTCTGGCGCGCGGTAGACTGACGGGTTCTACTCTTGCTGCAGGGTCTAGCATCTCGGGGTCCGCGGCGGGCGGCGACTCCGAGCCGAGGAGGACGCATGAGGGAGGGAGCACCTCCTTGACGTCATCGCCTGCGGCTCTTGAGCTTGGCCCGGCACCAGGGGGCGGCGCCCCGACGTTGGGAGCTTCCATTCCTGGCGGGCCGGAGGCTTTGATCCTCGCACCCAAGGCGGGAGCCCCTGAGGGCCACGAGCCGGGTGAGGAGGTAGCCGTTGTGGACCTCGAGGGTGAAGAGACCACGGCCCTTCCCCCCTCGACAGGAGAGCGGCGGCCCTGGCCCGCGGGGCTACGCAAGCTCGAGGCCCGGAGGGAGCAGGAGCAGGGGGGCCCTGCAAGAAGCGGAGCTGCCACGGCCGCAGCAGGAGGAGGAGAAGGGGCCGTCGGAGCGGCGAGAGGAGGAGGAAGCTGGGGGCCAGCCCCAGCATCAGCAGGCGCAGCAGACGCCGCCGGGGGACACGGCGCCGCTGGACCCGCCGGTGCAGCAACCGCCCGAGACGTCGGAGGCGGAGGTGACTTTTGGACTGCCCAAGCAATGGGTGTCCGTGATTACCCAGGACGAGTTGCTGGCCGAAGGAGAAATGGCGTCGAAGGCGTCGATGGACCTGCCTGCGCAACCAGAGGAGGCCTCGGCACCGAGCCCGGTGGCGGACGCGTCGATGGTGGTCCTGCCGGCGCCACAAGTCATGGTGTTGGGGGAGGCGACGGCCTCGACCCTTCTGCTGGGCCCGGAAGTGCCAGAAGCGGCATCGAGCCAGCCGCTACAACCGTCGACGGAGTGGTCGGAGAAGACGGCGGCTTTTGGACTGCTGAGGAGGTCGTCTTCTGACCCCGGGCTGAGGAGTGCCGGCGCCGTCTCAGAGTTCAGTGGCCCGACGGAGTTGGCCGTGCGTTACGGCGCCCCACACGACGTGGTGGACGAGATCGAGTCCTTGGCGCGAACCAAGGTCAAGACGGTCCTTCCATGTTGGGGCAAGGAGCGCATCATACTCCGGGAACCTGGTGACTCCAGCGCTCCGAGGATCGAGATGAACGACCCAGCGGAGGCCAAGTGCTGGGAGGAGGCCGAGCGGTCCCGGGCGTGGCTGCGGCACTTGCTGAAGTTGGGCGTCGAGCTCGCGGAAGGCCTCGACCGGAACCTCGCGGTGAGTCACTGTGTTAGGCCATATGTAATTTTTTTTAAGTTCTTTCGTATGGGATGCCTCAACCCTCGATTTCCTGTCCCCAGGAGGCGCGGAGGCGTTCTTACTCCAAGTTCGACTTCCTCCATGAAACGCACAACAGCCGGGAGGAAGTGCTTCGCCAACTCGAGGCCAGCCGCTCTGCGCAGGGCAGGGTAGTTGAGATCGAGGAGGAGCTGAAACGGACCAGGGAGGAGGCCGCCAAAGCCAAAGAGGAGGCCGCCCGGGCGAAGGAGGACTCTGACGCCACTCGAGGGGAAGCCGCCCACCTCATGGAGGAGCTCAAGCGTGCGAGGGAGGAGGCTGACGCAGCCAAGGCCAAAGCGGAGAAGGCCAGGGGCGAGAGCATCCAAGCCCAGGGGCGAGCTACTCATGGCGGAGGCTCAGAGCTCCGTGGAGCGCATCCGCTCGCTCGAGGCCAATTTTGCCGAAGTCTCCGCGGCGCGCAACGCCCTCTTCGCCTTGGTCCAGGAGGAGAAGAACCGAGCCGCTGGCCTGGAAACCCAGCTCGGGGCAATGAAGGCCACCCTCCAGGATAAGGAGTAGGCCATCATCTTGGCTGGTGGTGCCCTCGAGACCCTCCGCTTCGAGAAGACGGAGGTGACTCGGGCCTTCAAGGAGGCCCAGCGGTTGCGAGACGAGGCTCGGGGGGAGCGCGACGCCGTGCTGGGGGATCGCAATGCCCTCAAGACTCGCTGTGCTGGTAAGTTACTTAAAAGGCTTTTGATCTTTTTTCTTCTCATATGGTTTTGTCTGATTCTTGCTTTGTGCTTCAGGCCTTGAGTCTGAGCTGCTTGCTACCCAAACCGCCGCCAAGGCGCTGCAGGAGAGCCTCGCGGTGGAGGGGGCGCTTCTCGGCTGGCTCCGGGTTGCCCTCGACGGGCTCTACGCCTCCTGGGAGGTCGGGCCTGTCGAGGGTACTGAAGAAGACATCCCGGGCGTTGGGCTCGTCGATCGGATCTACTACCTCGACGCCACCCTTCGAGATCGCGTGCGGGAAGCGCTTCACACCGGCGTGAAGCGGGCCCTTGCAGTGGTCTCTTCCGGCTTTTTCTTTGACATGAATGTCGTGGCCCAAGGCTTCGTTTCGGATATCTCGAAGACCGACACCGAGAATGAGGAGCGATGCCGAGGGCTCATCAATGACGCCGAGAGGCCGGGGGGAGCGCTGGCGAAGCTGTTCGAGGACGAAGTCCTCCCCCCTGCGGATGGAGGGTACCACGTCGAGGAGGGCGGCGACGGAGCGGGCCTGTAGGGCAAGGCTGGGCGAGGGTGCCCATGTAATGAATAAGTTTTTGTAACTTATATTCAATGTGGCTTTGAAAGCCCTTTTTGAACATTAATGTATCTATCGAAATGCGTTTTGTCGTTTTACTTTCGAGCCCTTTCTGCTTTCTTTTCACCTAGACTTTGCTTTTTGGACTAAGTTTTTGACGCATGCTTGTATCCCTCGAGGGGGGAGTGAGTGAGGGTACCGTAGCCCGGAGGCGTAGGAGAGCTCCCAGCTCGATAGCCCTCGACCCTCTAGGGAGTTTGAGGCATTTTCTACTTAGTCACGAAGCGTATCGAGGCGTGAGAAGGAAGAAGCCCTCGAGTTCTGATCGCCTGACTCTTGCTTTCTGACTGAGCATTTAGACGCAAGCTCGTATCCCTCGAGGGGGGAGCGAGTGGAGGCACTGTAGCCCGGAGGCGTAGGAGAGCTCCGACTCGACAGCCCTCGACCCCTAGGGAGTTCGAGGCATTTTTCAGCTTAGTTGGGAAGCGAAAGGGAGGCGTGCGAAAAAAAAGTCGTTCGTATTTTTAGGAACTTAGGGGGTCCCCCCCTTAGCCCCCGAGGGAGGCTCGACTCTGGCGAGACAGGGTCGAGGCTACCTCTTGCATGTACAATAACAAGTTTGAACTTATAATCGAAAGTACTCCTTATATTTGTCATGCGGAAATGTACAAAACATGCGAGAATGTACAAGGGCACTGGTGCCTTAAGGGTAGAAATGACGTAGCTGTTCAATGTTCCATGCGTTGGTGAGGATTTCGCCTTTGTCATTAGCGAGCTTGTACGTCCCGGGCTTTAGCACCTCAGCTATGGTGTATGGGCCTTCCCATGGCGGGGTGAGCTTGTGACGTCCCTTGTTGCTCTGTCGTCGACGTAGGACGAGGTCTCCAACCTGGAAGTCTCTCGGGCGCACGTGCTTGTCGTGGTAACGTCGAAGCTTTTGCTGATACCTCGCGGAGTGAATTAGCGCCATATCTCGAGCCTCCTCAAGCTGGTCGATGGCGTTTGCGAGGGCTTCTTCGTTGCTTTGCTCGTTGTACGCCTTTAGTCAAGGGGATCCATACTCGAGGTCAGTGGGGAGGACGACCTCGGACCCATAGACCAAGAAGAATGGGGTGAAGCCCGTGGCTCGACTAGGTGTTGTCCTTAAGCTCCATAGGACCGACGGCAGCTCCGCGGCCCATTTTTTTCCGTGCTTGCTGAGGCGGTTGAGGATCCTTGGCTTGAGGCCCTGCAAAATCATGCCGTTGGCGCCCTCGACCTGGCCATTAGTTTGAGGATGTGCAACCGTGGACCAATTCACACGGATGTGATGGCGATCGCAGAAATCCAAAAACTTCTTGCCGGTGAACTGTGTGCCGTTGTCAGTGATGATGACGTTCGGGACCCCGAAGCGATGGATGATGTCGGTGAAGAACTCAACTGCCCGCTCGGAGCAGATGTTGCTAATGGGCCAGGCCTCGATCCACTTGGTAAACTTGTTGATGGCAATAAGCAAGTGCGTGTACCCTTTGGTTGTCCTCTTGAGAGGCCCCACAAGATCGAGCCCCCAGACCGCGAACGGCCAGGTAATGGGGATCATTTGTAGGGCGTGAGCTGGTAGGTGCATCTGCTTGGCGTAGAATTGACACCCTTTGCACGAGCGGATAATGTTTGTGGCATCGAAAACGACGGTCGGCCAGTAGAAACCCTGTCGAAAGGCATTGCCTACGAGGGTCCTTGGTGCTGCGTGGTGGCCGCAGGCTCCCGAGTGTATGTCCTCGAGGAGCCTCCTGCCTTCCTCGATGGTAATGCAGCGCTGAAGAACGCCTGAGGGGCTTCGCCTGTAGAGTTCCTTGCCATCACCGTAGATGACGTAGGACTTGGCCCGTCACGCGATCCGTCGAGCTTCGGTCCGGTCCTCCGGAAGCTCTCCCCGAATGAGGCAGTCGAGTAAAGGGGCTCGCCAATCCGGTGGTGGGTTCGACGGAGGAGAGGTCTCTTGGATTTCCATAACCTGGGCTCGGTCGAGGGGGCCCCGGTCGAGGTCATGGGGTGGAGCTTCGAGGGCGTAGTGCAAGCCCCCGAGCCAAAATCGACGGAGGTCTCGAAGAGGTCCCTCGAGAACACATCCGGAGGGACGGTTCCTCGAGTTGATGCGATTTTCGCAAGCTCATCTGCGGCTTCGTTGTATCGTCGAGCGACATGACTAAGCTCGAGGCCGTGGAACTTGTCTTCCAACTTGCGCACTTCATTGCAGTATGCTTCCATCTTGGTGTCGTGGCAGCTCGAGGCCTTCATCACTTGGTCGATGATTAGCTGCGAGTCGCCTCGAACATCAAGGCGTAGGACCCCGAGTTCAAGGGCGATTCGTAATCCAGCGACAAGTGCTTCGCACTCCGTGACATTGTTAGAAGCGGCAAAGTGGATGCGAATCACATAGCGCATGTGGACTCCGAGGGGTGAAATGAAGAGCAAGCCCGCGCCTGCTCCTGTCTTCATGAGCGACCCATCGAAGTACATCGTCCACAGCTCAGCTTGGATTTGGACTGGCGGCAACTGAGTGTCGGTCCACTCGGTGACGAAATCCGCCAGCACTTGAGACTTGATGGCCTTCCATGGTGCGTAGGTGATGGTCTCGCCCATGAGCTCGACCGACCACTTGGCAATCCTTCCAGCGGCCTCCTGGTTATGGATGATCTCCCCCAAGGGGAACGAGGATACCACGGTAACCGGGTGGCTGAGGAAATAGTGCTGGAGCTTGCGACGCGTAAGGACGATGGCGTAGAGCAGCTTCTGCACCTGCAGGTAGCGGATTTTCGTTTCTGAAAGCACCTCGCTGACGAAGTAAACCGGCCACTGGACGAGCAAAGCGCGCCCTTCCTCTTGCCTCTCCACCACTATGGCCGCGCTGACCACCTGGGTGGTTGCGGCGACATAGAGGAGGAGGGGCTCGGGTGGTTCAGTCGACGTCGCTGGTCGAGGAGGGACGAGAATCGGAGTGGATGTCAGCTTGGCTTTGAATTCGTTGAGGGCCTCCTCGGCTTCCGCGGTCCATGTGAATCGCTCGGATTTTTTCAAGAGGCGGTACAGAGGCATGGCCTTCTCTCCCAAACGCGAGATGAAGCGGCTGAGGGCCGTGAGACAGCCCGTGACCCTCTGCACGCCCTTGAGATCCCGAATCGGCCCCATTCGCGTGATGGCCGCCACCTTCTCGGGGTTGGCCTCGATGCCACACTGGGAGACGATGTACCCGAGGAGCATGCCTTGAGGCACTCCGAAGACACATTTCTCGGGGTTGAGTCTTATGTTTTTGGCTCGAAGGCACCCGAACGCGATTTCAAGGTCTCAGATGAGGTTGTCCGCTCTCTTGGATTTGACCACGATGTCATCGACGTAGGCCTCGACCGTGTCGCCTATGTGTTCACCGAAGACGTGTAGCATGCACCGCTGATACGTTTCCCCGGCGTTTCGAAGGCCGAAAGGCATGGTCACGTAGCAGTACATGCCAAAAGGTGTGATGAAGGAAGTCGCGAGCTGGTCAAACTCTTTCATCTTGATTTGGTGGTAGCCGGAATAAGCATCGAGGAACGAGAGGGTTTCACATCCCGTGGTAGAGTCAACGATTTGATCAATGCGCGATAAAGGAAATGGAACTTTGGGACATGCTTTGTTTAAACTAGTATAGTCAATACACATCCGCATTTTTCCATTCTTTTTCTTAACTAACACGGGATTAGCTAACCATTCGGGGTGATGGACCTTCTTGATGAATCCAGCCGCCAAAAGCTTGTATACCTCCTCGCCGATGATTCTGCGCTTCTCCTCGTCGAAGCGGCGCAGGCGTTGCTTCACCGGTTTGGACCCGGCCTGGATTTCCAAGGCGTGCTCGGCGACTTCCCTCGGTATGCCCAGCATATCCGAAGGACTCCACGCAAATATATCGGCGTTCGCGTGGAGAAAGTCGATGAGCACGGCTTCCTATTTGTCCTCGAGGTCGGCGCTGATCGTTAGCACCTTCTCGCATGGGCAGCTCGGGTCGAGGGGACTTTCTTGGTGTCTTGTGCTGGCTCGAAGTTGCCGGCGTGTCGCTTGGGGTCTGGCATCTCGTCGGCGAGGTGCTCGAGGGTCGCGGCTATCATGGCATTTTGCTCGACAGCCTCCCCATATTCGACGCATTCGACATCGCAGTCGTACGCGTGCTCGTAGGAGGAGGCGACAGTGATGACGCCTTTGGGTCCTGGCATCTTGAGCTTGAGGTAGGTGTAGTTCGGGATCGCCATGAACTGCGCGTAGCCCGATCGGCCGATGATGGCGTGATACGTTCCGTGAAACCCGACCACCTCGAAGGTGAGGGTCTCTTTCCTGAAGTTGGCAGGGGTGCCAAAACAGACAGGAAGGTCGATACGGCCGACGGGGAAAGCCTTCTTCCCTGGCACGACGCCATGGAACCCCCCGGCACTGGGTCGGAGTTGGTGCCTCTTGACTCCTAGGAGGTCGAGGGTCTCGAGGTAGATGACGTTTAGGCTGCTGCCGCCGTCCATGAGGACCTTCGAGAGGCGGGTGTTGATGATGATTGGGTCGACGACGAGCGGATAGGCCCCAGGGTTGGGGACTCGATCCGGATGGTCATCGCGGTCGAACGTGATGGGCGCATCAGACCAGTCGAGGTAGTGAGGGGTCGCGACACGAGCGGAGAAGACCTCTCGACGCTCCCGCTTACGCTGTCGGGGCGTGAGCTGGGTCGAGGGGCCCCCGTAGATCATGTAGCAGTCATAGACTTCAGAGAATTTTCCGTCTTCCCTGTTGTCTCCCTCACCACCGCCTTGGTCTTTCTTGTCGTCACCTTTCTTCACGCCCACTTGCTTGAAGTGCCTTTGAAGCATGCGGCAGTCCTTAAGCTTGTGCCTTGCCCCGTCCTTATGATAAGGACAGGGCTCCTCGAGCATTTTGTCAAAGAAGGCGCCCTCGGGGGGGCCTCGAGGTCTTTTGCGTTCGGTTGCAGCGACGAGATCGTCTTCTGCAGCCTCACGCTTGCCTTGCTGATTTTTCTTCTTCTTGTTATTTCTCTTTGGCCCTTTGCTCGAGCCTTCGGCGTTGTCGGCTACCGGCGTTTTTCCTTTGTCCTTCCCGTCGCTGAAGAAGGCGCCGACGGCCTCTTCACCAGCCGTGTAGTTGGCGACCACATCCATGAGCTCGTCGACGGTGTCGGGGCGGTTACGCCCTAACTCGTGAACTAGGTCCTTGCAGGTTGTACCCGCAACAAACGCTAGAACGACATCGAGATCAGAGATGTGGGGCAGCTCGGTGCGGAGCTTGGAGAATCGTCGAGCAAAGTCGCGGAGAGACTCCCCTGGTTTCTACTTGCAGTTGCGCAGTTCCCAGGAGTTCCCGGGACGCACGTAGGTACCTTTGAAGTTTCCCTCGAAGATCTGGACAAGGTCGATCCAGCTGCGAATCTGGTCAGGGGGAAGCTCCTCGAGCCACCTACGCGTGGTGTCAGACAGGAACAGGGGAAGGTGACGTATGATGGTGTGATCGTCACGCGCCCCGCCCGCCTGACAAGCCAACTGAAAATCAGCTAGCCAGAGCTCAGGATTGGTTTCGCCGTTGTATTTAACGAGGCTCGTGGGGGGTCGAAACTTGTCGGGCAGCTGGGCGCAGCGGATCCTCCTGCTGAAGACTCGGGGACCCGGTGGCTCTGGGGCCTGTCGATCTTCGTCGCTGTCGTAACGCCCTCCACGATGGGTGCTGTACCCTCGATCCTCGGCATCCCCATGCTTGCATCTGCGGTGCTCGACAATGTCGAGGCGCGCGTCGCGAGGAGCGCGGTCGTCGTTGATAGGTTCTCGGGCCGGCTTCCTATTCTGTCGGGGGGGCCGTCCCCTGATCGACCGAGCCCTCCCTTTCGGGCCGGGAG
>JALGXP010001975.1:0-10811 GCA_023333625.1 Bothriochloa decipiens | reverse complement strand
CAAAAATGTCAAAAACAGTTTGTAAAAATGATTTTCTTTTAATTTTAAATCCCCATTTTTGAAATTCAAATTCTAGGCAGAATTAGGTTTTGATGTTTAAAAGTGAAATGTTCTACTCATCAAAAGGAACATTTCATCTTTTATGAGTTTCTTCAAATTCGGTTTATTTTGGAAAATATGGGGTTCATCAAGTCTGCACGAATCTTGGCGCAGTGGGACCCACCGCACAGTCTCTTCTTCCTCCTCTCTTCTTCTTCCTCGCGACGCTGTCCAACCCGACGCCGGCCGCGTGGCATCCGTACGCCGGGCCGCTGCCGCTGCCCGCTGTTCCGACCCCGCACCCGAGCGCCGCAAACGGATCCCCGCACCGCGCTCGCCCGGTCCCACAGCTCGCCCACGCGCCCTCGCTCCGCCCCGCTCCGCGCGCATGAGGGCCACGCGCTCGAAGAGCTCCTACGCCGCGCTGCCTCGGTCCAAGCTCGAGCGGCCGTTTCAAGTCGCCCCGACCGCGTCAGTCTCTCCTTCCCTCTCTTCTCCGCCACCAGACACGCTCTTGCCCTTCATCTTCCACCCGAGCCCGAGCACTCGGACGTCGCCCGCCATTGCCGCCGCCGAGAGCTCGCACGCCACCGCACCCCATAGCCTAAACACTTTTTGCCCTAAACTCGCCAGTCGCTCCGCCGAGGTGTGAGGCACACCGTGCGCACCTCTCCTGCCACCGAGACCCAAGGTAGAGGTCGAATCGACCTTCTTCTCCTTCGCCGGTCATGGCCGCCCGACCGCCGCGCGGTCCGCCGTGCCCAGCGACCCCTCTCTCTCAATTAGCTAGTGAATCGTGTCCGTCTGATCGAGTAGGATCGATTGGAGTAGTTCATGAGGTCGATTAGCGTCTGAGCCCGACGAATTTGGCCATCCACCGTCGCGGATTCGCGCCGCCGCTCGCCGGCGTACATTGCCGATGTTGCTCCGGCCATCCATTCCTCGCTTGAGCTAGTCCATTCGAGCCGTCTTGGTCTGCTAGAGCTGTTAGGCTGGTCCGTTTGCCCCGCCGTGGCCCGAGATGGCCGGCGTACCGCGAACCCTCGCCGCCGTCCGCCGCTGTTCGTCGCCGCCGGTTGAAACCTCGCTCCTAGTTCACATCTTTCACACCAATGCGCCCGCTTTGACGAGTTGAGTCTGTTGGTCACTTTGGCTCGGCCGGAGACCTCGCCGTCGGCGAGGAATCCCGACGCCGACGACCCTCCCCCGCCGCGTGGACCTCGGGCAGGATTCCTGTCCTTTCCCGGACTTTAGCGTAAAGTCGCCAGACTCAGTGTATTTCTTAATAGGGCTTGGTTAGTTTCTGGAAATGTCAGGGTCCCCGGTGTAAAGTGGTTTTTCCTTTTCTTTTTCAGAATAGATTTCAGATTTGGTTTAAAGCTTTGGAAATTCATAACTTGCTCATTTTTCATCCAAATGAGTTGGTTCAACTTGCAGTATTTTTCTTATGAGATGATCTATGCATGAAAAATATGAAATGTGGAATTTGTGAAACTTTTCTGTATAGATTTATTTATCTCTATTAATTATATTTATCTTAGGAAATGCATAACTAATTCTCTGTTGCTCAGAAAAATGTGAGACCAAGTCTGTTAGTCTTCTTATGTCATGTTCTATCTGTGAAAAATGTTGTTAGACTATGTCATATGTAAATTTTTCTATGTCTAGTTAGGGTGCCTATTTGCATGTGATGATAAATAATTCATAATAACTAATGTATAAGGAATTTGCATGAAACTTTTTTGGAGGGTGTTTTTATATCAATCTAGAGCTAATTATGTTCTGAGATCTGTTGTTTGATATACTTTTATGTATAAAGTATTTTATGCCCCTGGAATTGTGCTGCCTTGTCATTTTTGTGCAGGATAAAGTACTTACTGTTTTGACTTAAAATTTTTATGGTAGTCTTTATTTGGTATGATTAAGCTTCTGTAATTTTTACAGAATTTTCTGAGTAGTCTAAAGCCATGTTGTAGTTATACCCTGATTTCTTTCGTTTATAAATAATGCTTTAGAGTTATCATTTCATGTGTGTAAAAATGCTTTTTATGCTATTCATGATATGTATGATCTGCTTTTGGTTGTGGTTCAGTAGAGTGTAGTGTGCAAAACAATGGTTGTTTATAATTCTTTATAGTGTGCGAGTAAAGTTGTAATGTGAGGCTTATTTGGAGATTTATCGGTAGAAGAGAATGCAGATGACATGTGCTTATCATACATGTTTTCATATATCATATCATTCATCTTAGCTGAGCATTCATTTACCATCATCATCACCATCAGCATTGTATTTATATTTATGCACGGTATTCATACGCACTATGCATCATACAGGATCGTCAGAGCTCGAGACGGTAGTTCCCGGAGCACCAGGAGAGGAAGGCCAACAGGAAGCTTTGGTTCGGGAAGCAGCAGCCGAAGAGGATCCCGAAGCTGATCTTCCGGAGTGTCCCGACCACGAGCCAAGTGCTTTTCTGAAAGGCAAGCCCCGGAGCATTCTCCCTGTGGTTTGCAAAATATCTAACTTGAGTCTTTTACTTGTTTGCTGCATTACGTTATAGGCGTTGTTTTACACCGTTGCTGCATTACTTATATTCCTTGCCACTATTTATACTTCAACCCTGGTAGGTTCAGGTACGATTATATGCTTAGCCCTGCTTAACTAGATCGGTAGAAGTCGGGTGATTTCCTGTCATCCGCGAGTTATAGGTGGTAACTCGGAATGGTTGAATACATTGTTATCTTGGATAACCATATGGAGATAATAAATCGAGACCGGGCGGGATTGGAGTTGAGAATGAACTGGAGGTTCAATGTGGTTTATCCCGTCTGTGTCGAACTAGGACCCCGTCCGTTGTACGTCCTCAAGTCATATTGAATTTATGCCTCACATTTAGCTAGAAGGATAAGTCGTTCCGACCGCGAAGCCTAATTTTGATTTGGGCCGGGAGTCGACCTGCTGTACGCATCGCATTGGTGAAGATGGGGGACCACGGGTTACGCGGTTGTAAGGCCTGAATATAGCATGGTGCGCCCTGCTGGCAGCCGGACGGTGCCCGGATGTGATGGTACCTGTTGATCTCGCGTTTTTCCTGAATTGGATGTCGGTGACCTGTAGCTCACCGTGGCTGGTGAGTGTGGTTTGTGTGAGGAGTACCCGCCAGCTGGTTTGCAATCGATTATAATCGCCATCGTTCCTGGACAGTGAACACTTGACTTGAGCAGCGGCATCGTAGTAATAACTTGAACAAGAGGTGAGATGGTTGAGCTGTTGAGACTAAAAGATACTCAACCAGAATTGGTTACTTTCTGTTGAATAATTATTACCATGCTTGTTTAGTACAGGTGCTAGTGTAGCATGATAAGGTTAATCAGATTAAAATACATTGCTAGAAGGTTCTTATTAATTGTTTCTTAATGCAAGCTTTTCCGCAAATTTCAAATGAGTCAGCTATTCTACTTATACAGCCTTGCATACTCCTTGGAGTCACTTTATTTTAGTTTATGACGGGTAAGTCTAGCTGAGTACATCCTCGTACTCAAGGTTTTATTTCCCATGTTTTTGCAGATGGTGAGATGCTTTATGGTTATTGTCAGAACTGTTTCTATCCCGCCATGGGGGATGACTAGACCTTGGGCATGGTCACTCTTCTCTACTTGATGCTTTTGCTGGATGTGGACCAAGGACCTGGCACTGTATTTGACTAAATGTGTGTGTGGTATTTGAACTAAATCGCTTCCGCTTTTATTTAAATTTGAACTGGTTTGTAATAACTCTATTTCGTACTCCGATGAAGTTTTAAACTTGGTGCTTGTGAATGAGTACGCTAAACTATTACGATCTTGGTCGTGCCGCAAAAGTTTGAAATCCTTCGAGATTTCACGGACTACCGGGTTTATTAGGTCTTAATCATATGATTTGCTGAATTAATGGCGGATTATGTGCTTATGCTCTAATAAATTGGTCGGTTCTGTCACAGCTGGTATCGGAGCCAGGTTTAGCGTTTTTCTGTTCACAAGTATTTAAAATAAAAGAGTTTTTGGTTTGCGAAAAGTATTTACAAAAGTATAGGTGTATATAGGTGTTCAAATCTATGGTTTTGAAAACTAGAGTGTGCCAGTGGTCATATCCTTTATGCCCAATAGGATTCAGGTGGCTTAATTAAGTACTGACTTGGGGGAAATTGCATCATATTTGTTATTTTGCCGTTGCCCATACAATGGCGGATTCGTGTGGGTGCCATTCACTTGAATGGTAATGTATGGATCAAATTGCCTCTACGCCCTGGTAAGTGTGAGTTGTGAGAGCATGATTGGATGCAAATGCCAGTCTAGGGGAGTGCTTATTGATGCCGGATTATTTACATGTTGCACACATGTTTATATGAAGGTATCCCATGTTGGGACCGTCTTCTGGCGGTGTCGTCTTCTGCGCGACTGTTGGGGTAGTAAGTAATCGGTGTTTTCACCTTGTTCGGAAGGTGCGTGAATTTTTACGTCGAATTGCATTCATATGGGATATGGGCTGAAATGAATTTTCTGCAGGTACACTAACCGCGAACGGTAGAACAAAGTAGTTACGTATTATGAGAGAACGATGTATGCCACCGCATAGAGCGTTAGATTATTAGTTCGTGAGGCCGTATGTACGTGCATGCATCATGGTTAAATTTGCTCATTCATACATTCATGGTTCCTTCCCTTATAATTAAATTGTCTCTTTTCTTTAAAATTATAACTTATGGGATATACAACTTTTGAACAGATGGCGAGAACCAAGCAGACTGCTCGCAAGTCCACTGGAGGAAGAGCGCCCCGTGGTCCTTTGGCTGTCCGTGAGTCGGCACCAAGGGAGGTGGACACTTTTCTGGAGGAGCACGCCATGCCTAGCCTTCTTTGGAGGATCCTCTCCAATGCTGGGTACACGGTGGGCATGGAGCCTCACTATTACTGGGACAAGGATGATTTGGTGAACTATGGAGAGGCACGTGTGGAGGTAGTAGTCCCACCTTTGGACGGTGACCCCCACTGGGTTGGGTGGCGCTGTTTTGGTGCGGGCAAGACTACCAAGACAGGTGCCACGTTTGCAGCCTTTGACGTGGTAGAGCACCTGATGGAGGAGATACCTCACGCGCTTGCCGAGGTTTTTCCTAGAGTGTTCCCCATTGCTCACCGCCATTCTAGGTGGCCACATGCTGAGGGAAACCCACTGGAGGCCTGTCCTGAGGAGGCACAGGGTAGCAGCACGCCTGCTATGAGTGCTATGTTTGCCGTGATGGGGGCCTATGTCAACATGGAGACTAAGGCACTTCGTCTAAACGAGGAGTTCAAGGATGCTCGAGCTGATGCACGCAAGGAGAAGCGTGAGTTGACTCGTGAGCTTCAGCGCTCCCAAGAGGAGGTAGCCCGTGTGTCTCATCATTGAGACAAGGTCGTGCTGGAGAGCCAGAAGATGGCTCAGGCTAGGGATGAGGCCTGGTCCGAGTTCCGTCGTCTTAGCATCCGCCAGCAGCAGGTGCTAGAGGACGTGGAGGAGGTCCGTGCTTACAATGCTAGTCTTCACGAGGAGGTGCACAGGAAGCAGGAGGAGATCCGTCAGCTGAGAGCAGCCTTAGTAGCAGCTAGGAGGGCTGTGAATAGTGCTTCCAGTGAGAGTAGCAACAATGGAGAGTAGCCTTGCTGAAGATCGTTAGTCTCTAGTTGTCCTTTTGCGTTCCTGTCAGGTGGTCCTGTAACCCTTTTGCTAGCTATCGAGACTTTGAAGTAATGTTGGAACATGGTGTTTGAGGTGGTGATATCCGTACAACTTTTAAAAGTCCAGTGTATGTATGCTGGCAAATTTATGGATGTTGTAAGACGCTTTGCGATGGTTCGCAGTAATATTATTAGTGATGTTGTGATGTGAAAAAGTTGGAATTATTGTGCCTCTATTTATTGTGCGAATTTATTTCCCTCGATAAATTCAGTTTGGCATGATTTTTACATTCACCTCTCATTATGACCACAGTCACCTGATACATACTTCTTGCTGAAATATGCAGATGCCGGTTACACGTAGTGGTTCGGGTGCTAATGGCAATGGTGGATCTGAAGAGGGTGCTGATAACACTGCACGTGGTGTGCCACCCCCACCTTTGACCAATGCGGAGCAGCTGTTTGCTCAATTCTTGGGCAGCCAGCGCAATGTAGAGCAGCTTCTTCGTGAGAACTTGGCCCGCGATGTTCGCCAGGGTACTCAACAAAACCAATACAGCAGCTTCAAGGAGTTTCAGGACACTAAACCTCCTGTGTTTAAGGATGCTCCTGAGCCACTTGAGGCAGATGAATGGCTCAATACCATGGAAGATAAATTTCGTCTTCTCAGGTTGACAGAAGAGCTAAAAGCGGAGTATGCAGCCCATCAGCTTGAGGGACAAGCCGGGACGTGGTGGAAGCAACATCGCACCACCTTTCCGCAGGGTGTTCCTATTACTTGGGACCGCTTTGCACATGCTTTCCGAGGGAATTTCATTCCTCCCAATCTGATGGCTATGAAGAAGACTGAGTTTCTGTCGCTCACTATGGGAACTCGCAATGTGAAGGAGTATCTGCACGCCTTCAATAATTTGAGTCGCTATGCTCCTGAGTTTGTCAACACTGATGAGAACAAGATAGCTAGTTTCAAGAGAGGCTTGAGTTCTAAATTGATGAAGAACATGAGTACTTCTGCCCGTGTTACCTTTAATGATTTCTTGAATGATTGTATTATGCAAGAAAACAGTAACAATGTTCATGCTGCTGTCAAAAATCGTAAGAGAACTCATGATGGAGGTGGTTCTTCTCAGTTAAGAGCCCCAACTGCTTTCCGTACGCTGTTTCGTCCACCAATGTCTGGTGCGAGATTCAGGCCCCCGCAGCAAAGAAGGCATAACAATTATCCAGCTCAGAATCCGCAGAAGCATCACAGAGCATTCAAGGTTCCTGTTCCACAAGGGAAACCAGTACAGAGCAACTTGACCGGTGCTAACAAGACACCTGTCAATGGACCTTGCTTCAACTGCAACCAGGCAGGGCACTTTGCTCGTTATTGCCCTTTTCCCAGGAAGCAGCAGGGCCCATATCAAGCTCGTGTGCATAACACCTCGATTGAGGAAATTCTTGCTGGTGAACCAGTGACCGCGGGTATGTTTTCTGTGAATCAAATCCCTGCTGCTGTTTTGTTTGATTCTGGATCATCGTATTCTTTCATGAGTCAAGCATTTGCACAGAAGCATGATCAAAAGATACTTGAATTGAGTATTGAATTCAAGGTTAGTTCAGCTGGGGCTGATATAACTACTAAGCAGATAGTTCAGGGTGCAACCCTAGACCTAGATAAGTGGAGGTTTCGGTTGAACTTGATAGTTCTACCTGGCTTAGGAGTGGATGTCATCGTGGGAATGAGTTGGATGAAATTCTGGGGTGCTGTGATCGATACAGGTAATAGGATGCTATCTATCAGAAATCCTCTTGGGGAGGGTACTTTTCAAGTGCCATTACCCCGAAAGTTTAAGCTAGAGAGTGTGTCCTATTCTACTCGCGTGACCCCTCTTCCCGAAATTCCTGTCGTGTGTGAATTTCCGGATGTTTTTCCTGAAGAGCTTCCGGGTCTTCCACCAAATAGAGATGTTGAGTTTCGTATTGAGTTGTTGCCTGGCACTGCCCCAATTTCTAGGAGACCATATCGGATGCCGCCAAATGAATTGGCAGAGCTCAAAAATCAGTTGAAGGATTTATTGGACAAGGGTCTTATTCGTCCTAGTGTGTCAGAATGGGGTTGTCCTGCTATCTTTGTGAAGAAGAAGGACAAATCTCTACGGATGTGTGTGGATTATCGTCCACTCAATGCTATCACCGTTAAGAACAAGTATCCGTTACCCCGAATTGACATTCTGTTTGACCAGTTGTCCAAGGCGAGAGTATTTTCCAAGATTGATCTTAGGTCTGGTTATCATCAAATCAAGATTAGACCACAAGATGTGCCTAAGACCGCTTTTTCTACCAGATATGGATTGTATGAGTATCTTGTTATGTCCTTTGGCTTAACAAATGCTCCTGCATACTTCATGTATCTGATGAATTCGGTCTTCATGCCGGAATTAGACAAGTTTGTGGTGGTGTTCATTGATGATATCTTGGTGTACTCAGAAAACGAAGATGATCATGCCGAGCATCTGAGGATTGTTCTAGAAAGGCTTAGGGAACATAAACTGTATGCTAAGTTTAGCAAGTGTGAGTTTTGGCTCAAGAAAGTTCAATTCCTTGGCCATGTCCTATTTGATGAGGGAATCTCAGTAGATCCGAGCAAAGTACAAGAGGTTATGAACTGGAAAGCGCCGACTTCTGTGCATGAAGTTCGGAGTTTTCTTGGCCTAGCCGGGTATTATCGTCGTTTCATTCCGGATTTCTCGAAGATTGCCAAACCTATGACAAATCTATTGTAGAAAGAGAAGAAGTTTGTCTGGACAGAGGAGTGTAAAACAGCTTTCCGTACCTTGCGGGAATTGTTGACCACTGCTCCTGTTCTTGCGCAACCAGATTTGGGGAAACCTTTTGATGTATATTGCGATGCATCAAAAATAGGCTTGGGATGTGTGCTTATGCAAGAAGGAAGAGTCATAGCTTATGCCTCACGTCAGTTAAAGAAGCATGAAGTGAATTATCCAACCCATGATTTGGAGCTAGCAGCTGTTGTGCATGCTCTAAAAATCTGGAGGCATTACTTGTTGGGTAACTCCTGTAAAGTCTATACTGATCACAAAAGTCTAAAGTATATCTTCACTCAACTCGAGTTGAACATAAGACAACATCGATGGATGGAGTTTATTAAGAACTTCAATATGGAGATCTTGTATCATCCGGGCAAAGCAAACGTAGTCGCAGATGCGTTGAGTCGGAAATCACATTGTCATGCTATTCAACCATTGTTAGCAGATGATTTTAGCCTCATGCATCCTGTTGTGCTGCGTAACATTCAAATTAGTTGCTCGCTTGAAAGCAAGATTATCGAAGGTTAGAAAACTGACAAGGGTATAGGTCATATCAAGGAGAAGATGTTGAAACAGCCGCTCAAGCATTTCCGAGTAGATGAGAAGGGAATCTTATGGTTTGACGATCGTCTGGTCGTACCAAAAGATAGAGAACTCAGAAATCAAATTATGGATGAAGCTCACTTATCAAAGTTATCTATTCATCCTGGCGGGAGTAAGATGTTTCATGATCTGAAGGTTCGCTATTGGTGGACCAAAATGAGAAAGGAGATTGCAGCTTATGTCGCACGGTGTGACATCTGTTGTCGCGTAAAGGCTGTTCATTTGAAGCCAGCCGGAATGCTTCAACCGTTGCCGATTCCTGAATGGAAATAGGAAGATATCAGTATGGATTTCATTACCGGACTTCCCACCACTCAGAAAGGGCATGACTCTATTTGGGTAATTGTGGATCGACTTACCAAGAGTGCGCACTTTATTCCAGTTCGGACAGACTATCGACCGCCTCAATATGCTGATATTTATCTCCGGGAGATTATCCGTTTGCATGGAATTCCCAAGACGATTGTATCTGATCGAGGATCTCAGTTTACTGCTCATTTCTGGGAACATTTGCAGAAAGATTTGGGGACAAAGCTGAATCATAGTACAGCTTATCATCCTCAAACTTCAGGCCAAACAGAAAGAGTGAATCAAATTCTTGAAGATCTTCTGAGAGCTTGTGTATTATCATCCAAGGGCTCATGGGAGAAATGGTTACCTTTGGCAGAATTCTCTTATAACAATAGTTACCAAGAGAGTATACAGATGGCTCCTTTTGAGGCACTGTATGGCCGAAAGTGTAGAACGCCTGTGAATTGGGTAGGACCTGGAGAAAGAAGATACTATGGTATTGACTTTGTTAAAGAAGCTGAAGAGCAGGTTCGAACAATTCAACAACACATAGCAGCTGCACAATCTCGACAGAAAAGTTATGCCGATAAGAGAAGAAGACCTCTAACTTTTGATGTTGGTGATTATGTGTATCTGAAGGTCTCTCCTATGAAGAAAGTGCAACGTTTTGGTGTTAAAAGAAAACTAGCACCTCGTTATGTTGGTCCATATCAGATAGTGGAAAGAAAAGGATTGTGGGCTTATAAGCTCAAACTGCCTGAAGAGATGAGTGCAGTGTTTCCTGTTTTCCATGTATCCCAACTCAAGAAATGCCTACGTGTTCCAACTGAGGAAGTCGTTAAAGTGAAAGACATTAAGCTGAGTTCAGATTTAACTTATGAAGAGAAACCTATGAGACTCCTAGATGTCAAAGACAGAGTGACCAGAAATCATGTGGTCAGGCAATATAAGGTTTCTTGGAGCAATCATGATGATAACGATGCCACTTGGAAAACCGAGGACTATTTAAAAGAAGTATATCCCGATTTTCATAAAGAATGGTTAGTCAATTCAAATCTCGGGACGAGATTTCTTTAAGGGGGGAAGGGCTGTAACACTCTGGTGTTAAGCATGCATCATATTGCACTTTAAGAGCATAACCATCTCAATTGCATCATTTTTGTTACATGAAATGATAAGGTTTATATGTGCATACCTTGACTTGAACTAGAACTATATGAAGGGTTGCTTGTTTGAGGTTGAGTGTTAAATGAAGTTTGTAGAGAAAATTATCTGGAGCAAAACTTATTTTGGGGTCATTTCATGAAAAGGCTTGGAAGTGGGGCAAAAATGTCAAAAACAGTTTGTAAAAATGATTTTCTTTTAATTTTA